>JADRCC010524518.1:0-13410 GCA_019843855.1 Hylomyscus alleni
ATTTCTGTTTCTAAAGACAACGTATGAGGTCTTGTTGGCTTTCTGGAAGTCCTGTGCTTCCCTGGAGCTGACTCTGCATCAGACGCAGGTCATGGGAATAATCCTCCAGTCAATGTTTAGATTGCTGCTTCTTCACTTATTTCTTTTTTTAGCATTTTAAAGCTTTTTTTTTTTTTTACAGTTTCCCTCCCCCTGTTTTGTTTGGCAGGAGCTGTCTTATTCAAATAGCTTAAAGAAAAGGTCTTCAGTAGCAGGGTGCCATATAAAACAGGATCCTACACCTATAATTTAAATGATCACAGATGATAAAATGCCTGCCATTAAGAAATACATGTTCTTTATAACTTATCTGGAAAAAGATTTCCTTAGAGTGACATGTAATATAAGAATATTTGAAATTAGTCCAGGTAGTCCCTCGCTTAGATGGAACACACAATAGCATGAGAAAGAAAACACATTAAAAACAGATTTCCTGCACATTGGAATGTGCCCGTTAATAGTAAGCCATTTAAATTATTGTGACTATCATAATTTCTAAAGTGACCTAAATTTTTGTATTCGATATTAACTTATTTTGATTTGTGTTTTTATTCACATGAATGCTACTTTGTTTGAAAATAAAAATAAATTAAGCATGTAACACTGTATGTATCAAATGCAATGGGTCAGTTATACATATTACTTGTCCCTGATGAAGCTTTTGCCTATTGCAACACATGGATAAGAAGTCTTCCCAAAGGCATAGAAGTGAGTTTTCTTTACAAGAGTAGAAAAATAAAAGATTGTAACATTCTATTTTTACAAGTCACTCTAACTCCTAAAAGTAGGGTCAAGGTACACGTCAATCGGGAGCCCTCTGATGCCTGTCCCATATGCTCATTCTACTGTGGAGGACGAATCATTCTTTATTGAAATGGAAATACATTTACTAGATTGACAAACCAGGTTTAAGTTTGCATTTGTGAAATGTAAGAGACCACATCTTTTGCATCTGGTCTGCCTTAGCCATTATGTTCTTTATAAAGAGTGTGTAGATGGTAGTAAGATGGTAGAGAGAAAGTAATTTGGTAGAGTAGAGAGAGAAAGGGGGAAAGAAAAAGAAGGAGGAGAAGGAGAGGGAGAAGGAGAGAAAGGGAGAGGGAGTAATAGGGCACCTCCAAATTGATGGCTTATGAGACATGATTATGTGTCCAGACAATAGCAAGTGTCTCAGGATGAGTCCAGTGAAAGGATGTCCACTCTGCTTATGGTCTACATAGCCTGTGCCATTTCACAAAGTACATCCCGGCTAAATTTACTAAGACCATATTTCCTATTTGCTGGTGTTACTCTGTTCACCTTATTACCCAGGAGTCCTTGGTGTTGGCCAGAAATGCCTGGTGTTACCCAAAAGCATAGACTGACAGACTCTAGGGAAGAAGCATTTAACCCAAAGTCTTCGCAAAGGGCAATGGCATGAATCACACAGTTTTGTCCTTCCATGTTAACTATGAACCATTTTGGTGTCCATGTTGCTAGATGCTGACATGGAAGTCAACGCCTCATTGTGACCTGTGACTTGCTGTCATTATCATAGCCAGTACCTGCAGGTTCATCATGTATTTTTGTAACAGGGATAGATCTATTTAATGAATTCAAACAGCTTTGGTAACCAAACATTTCAATCATCAAGAATAGCCGTATTGAAATAGTCTTACTTTTTTTCTCTTCTAAACCAGCATTCCTGCTATAACACATTAACCATCCTTTCTAGAAAAAGATTGACATGAAGAGATCAGACAGTATATTTTCCATAGAAGCAGGGTCTAAATGAAGATACCGTTTTTGCTTATTAATTTACACGAGTGTTTTGATTTTCATACATGTCAAATACATCCGTGTTGTCAGTATTTGTCCTCTGGGTAGGAGTGAATGATAATTAATATAATGTAAATGATATTACATGGTTATTGAAATTAAATGGGAGAAACTGTGCTATGTGAATTCCAGTGATCTTAACGCCTATTTCCTGGTGTTACAGATGCAACAGTAGCCCTTCATAAAAACAATAGATGCCTTTTGTTCTCTCATTCTCACGTTTAATGCATAAGCCACAAACTCCATAGACTATTTTAATGGGTTGAATGTGTTTTCTTTCACTGAATGTGTACACTGTGTCATATATTTTATGAGTGCAAATGTTTCTGCATGCACATACTTATAGATGTATAAATTATCACTTATCCCTGGCAGTTGAACCAAACACATTTCCATTGTGTGCATAAGAAATATTCCATAAGTTTAGTGACTTAAAATTTGGTTTTGCTTGTGTCTTTGAAGCATAAACAATTCAGTTAAGACTTGATTAGACACTCCAGAGACTTATTAGGGATTAGAAGTAAGATGGAGTGGATGGTGGTTATAGCAGAACTCAGGGGTGCAAGTAGTTGTAGGCTATAAGGACTGGCTGGGCACTACTTATTTCTAACAGTTCTCAGAACTCTCTATGAGGTCCTCCTCAGTGTGGTCTTCCTAGGCATTTAAGATGATGCTCAGTGGTCTAGAAGTGATATGCTTTTTATAGTCAAGCCTTGTAATTTATATAGCATGGATTTGGCAAGCCTATTAACTGAGACAGTTACAAAGTCCACCAGGTTTCAAAGAAGAAAGACACCACTTTTCTTTTTGAAGTGTAACTTTGTGAGAAAGGACCTCTCATTCAGACCATAATTTTTCAAGTGTCACAGTTTTATTTTAAAAACTGATCTAGAAATAATTTAAGTGCTTGCTTTATTGTAGTAGTAATTAAAACAATAAATGCAGCTGACAGAGCAACAAAGTCTCCAATATTAAAACCCCTAAATATAAAAGAACCCCTACTTTAGCCCTGGCATAGTAAATACTGGCTCTTAATACTCACCTCAATGTAGCACATTTCCTCTATAAAACTGTTTTGCCTAAAACACAACTCAGGCGGCTGTGAGAGCAAAGCATGTTGCTTCATGAACTTGCAAAATGAGAAGGCAATTCTCTGCCTCCACGGTCCATCTAGTGCTCTCTCTGACCTGCTTCGGTTAAGGCAGACACTAGGGAGAATCTGGTGAAGGCACATCATAGGCTTGGCCTTCATCACATCTATTGTGCAGGACTCCAACATTTCCCTATTGGATCTGAACACACAATCCAAGCTAGAAAGGAAAGAATGAAGGCTGGGAATCAGTCATTTGAGAATCACCCCAACATCTTTGTGAAGGGTCCAGTGTAGAATAGGACATGCCCATCATGACCTAGTTAACACGCTATTACCACAGAACTTTTTATTTTTGAAGGGAAGAGAATGAGAGTAAAGCCTCTTTTCACAACTAAAGCCCATGTACCCCCAAAGTGAAAAGCAGTAGTTTAGTGTCATTTCATAAGCACAAAATCTGTTTATCACAATTTGTTACATTAAAATGTTTATCTAAATATGCAGTTTTTCCTATTGAATGAAAAGATCATATTATGAATACTAATGATAGCTACTGTGTTATTTAGCATGAATTTCATTTCTATCCCACACCACTGTTACTTCTGTATCAATGGACATTAGCACATCTTTTTCAAGAGTGATGATATAAATTACTATATTCCTCTGTCAGAAGTGGCAAGGGCTGTGCAATCCTGTGTGTGTGTGTGTGTGTGTGTGTGTGTATGTATGTGTGTGTGTATGTGTGTGTGTACGTGTGTGTGTATGTGTGTGTGCGTGTGTGTATATGTGTGTGTGTGTACGTGTGTGTATGTGTGCGTGTGTGTGTGTGTGTGTGTGTGTGTGTGTGTTTGTGTTCTGAACCACTGATTAACTTATACTATTACTGGGCAAACAGTGGCTTGCAACCTATTCAAAAGCTTCAAAACTCCTTTGTTTGTCTCAGAAAGATGGGAAAATATAGACAAAAATTAGACAGAGTTGTCATAGTATGTACTATTTTTCTGCCCTTGAGCTTGATTACAATTAATCTGTAATAAAAACTGAAAAAAACCTGTTGGTAACATTTTATTATCTTACACAGCATTAAATAGTAATTTCTTGTCTATAATGTACTTTTACTGCTGTGTCACAGGAAAAGCAAATCAGACTGCATCCTAGCAATTTCATTATTTAGATTTTAAGTGTTTAAGCAGAAGGTATCATCTATTGTGGTTTAGCTACTTCTTCCCTTTCTTCTAGAATGTATTCCATTGAAAAATTTATGTGTTCTGCTTTTCAGTAATCTAACTAATTAATTTGATTGGTTACTTTTCCATTAACAAGTTAGATTTGCCTTGTCCTCAAACACATAAAAAACGATCAGGATGAAATATTATAAATTAAACATTGTATCTCACCTTATATTCAATTTTATTGAATTAGTTATCTTTATCAAAATTTTTGTGTTTAGCCATGAAGAATAGAAATAAACTTTCAAAAACATTTTAGTCACAATTTAAAGACCCTGCTGTATCCAGTTGAAAGCATTTTAAAATTCTTTGACAGTTTCATACATGTGTTTAAAGAACCTTAATAATTTCACCCTCTGGTCCACTCTCCCAGCACTTGCCTCTCCCAGTGGAACACTTAGGCTTCTCAGTGCATCCCTTCCTGTTTCCATGCAGCGGCAGTTATCTTAACATTTGGCCTTCTCCAATTATCCTTTATGTGTTGACATCTTAGATGTCTGTACATATTATGTAAAAGACAAAAATCAAGTAGATTTTTTACTTTAAAATTTTTCCTTTTGGATTACTCTATTTTGATGATTGGCCTCCATTGAAAAGTCTACAGATGAGTCATTTAGTTTCAGTGAACTGTGGGAGACACAAAATGTAGTCAAGAGATCTGGCAAAAAGGAACTTGGGGACTTCTGGTCTACTGTAGTAGATTCAGAATTATTGAAATGATTGTGATGAAATTTTCTTAGAGTAACAATGTTCTATGAGAGCTATGGATTTAAGGGTTTTTATTGTTAATGCAGAGGATATTTTTTTGGAAAATAATATTAATCTAATAACTGTCCTAGACAGATTCAAATTTGATTGACAAAGACTATAGGTTATGGTTACATGTTATTTGAAATTCAAATATGTTGAAGTAAATTGATGCTAACCATACTACAGCATTAATACTACTTATCTTAGGTTGATTCAACTTATATTTTATCTGCATATGATACATAGAAAGCAAGGTATGTCCCAGTAGTCTAAATATAAGTGTACACACACACACACACACACACACACACACACACACACACACACACACAGCCTTTCTCTATGTCCTCCAGGCTCTCTGTACTTTAGGAATTCCATTATGTCTGTTGTTTAACTTGTATTTTCTGATGAAAAATCTGAGACCCAGTTTTTACTCATTTCTGGTATGATTTGGCAAGGCATTTTCATTTCTCTCTGTGTTGGAAGCTTTCCACTTATTCATTCTCCCACTCAATGCTTTTATTTTTTTTCTGTATTAAAAACTATATAGAGCTCTTTGTTAGACTCAAAACTGAATAACAGTGTAGGCACAGCTCTGTAATTATAATGTTAAGGTGGATGGAAGTGGGATACAGTAGCTTGGAAAATGAATAACAACACACAAAGGAATTTAAAAATCAGATGAGTATCTATAAATGAATTACAACCTGGTAGAGTCATATATCTAGCATATGCTAAGTAGTTTGCTGTTGGGATGGAAGTTTTGCCTTCATTGTTTCCTAAACCAAAAATCTCCAGCATCCACATTATATCCAAGCTTCAAGCTTACAACAACAGCAACACTTTCTACGGTAATGAGACCTTGCTTTTGTCATAGCCCTTTCTCCTTGATAATGTCTGACTGGCAGTGAGTTATTAACCTAGTAACCTAGACTTACCCTCTCCACTGTAACTCTCCACAGTGCTGTAGGTTTAAAACATGAAGAATACAAAACTTTATAACAAAACATACTGAAAGCAATTTGCTCCACTATTTTAAAAATTGCTAATGCTTCCATGCAAGGGAAATTACAACAGTGGCAACATTATTATGATATACAAAAGCATAATACATGAAAGACAACACAATTGCACAGGCACAGAAGGAAAATTATACTGGGAGCTTTGAGACTTTTTGCCCCTACTTTAGAATGATGTTCAGAACATGATATTTTTAATATCAAAAGAGCAGGTAGGTAGTTACAAAGGCATTGACCCTAATAAAAAAATAACTAATGTGTAATTGCTATGTTTATCTTCCTGAACTGGGAAATGTTATGGATAAAGGAGACTTTCATTTCTTCCCTTCAAGGCATTAGTGTTACAGTTTTAAACCCACAAATCCATTCCTGTAGGTGATGTTTATCTTGTAATATAAAAATGAATATTTGCAGACATCATGAATTATGATTAGCATCTCTTGTTTTCACAAGGATAGAGGAGGGGAAGTTGTGGTGGAAGAGTTTGAGACACATGGACATTCCATCCGACAGAGGGCACTAAAAAGGTCCATCACATACAGAGGTAAAGTTGAACAAGGAAGGACAGGAAATTATACACCAGACCAAATTAGTTTTAAGGCTTCTGGACTTAAGTTTTGTGAATATGGTGTCAGACAGTTTTAGCTTTGGCAGCCAAGCAGGGTATTGGGTAGAAAAAAAAGGATGTTCAATTTTCCAGAGATTTCCTGTGTTTATTATTGTAAGACTGTGATTTATTAAGAGTGTCTTAGTTCTTCAAGCAGACCAAGATTTCCTCTGTGCTACCGAGGCTAAGATCGATGAGGTTTGTGCTAGGCGTCTATGAATGGGACATGGTTATAGGACCCAGGCTATAGTATATTCAGAGCTGCCTACAGCACTCTCACTCGGGATTGTCAGGAAGCACTCGAGTCTCATTTTTTTTCCCCCATTACCAAGTTTCCGAATGTTACCTTTAAGAGGAATTACTGCTCGTATTGAGTTTTGAGTTATAGGGTCTGAAACCACATCATTTATGTTTTTGCACTAATCAATGGCAGGTGTTGAAGAAATTGCATGTTCTCTTATCTGTCTGTCTTTCTCACTATACCCCTGCATGCAGAAAAAAAAAAAAAAACACCGGCAGACCTGGCCAGAGGAGACTCTCAACAATAATGTCTAGCACTATTTACTTTTAGTTCAATAAGATTTGAATATTGTTCTGGATTGGTGGTGAGCAAAGGAAAACGCTTCAAGAGGCCAGTGGGTAGGGAGAAAGAACAGTTACGTGTTCATAGGTATGAGTCTGCTTCCTGGAAAAAAAGTAAGATAGTACGTTGAGAGAAATAAGAAGTAAATATATCTAGAGATGCTATAGACAAAATAAAAATAAATAACACCCGCTGGTAAGGAACATCCTTCTTGAGTATATGAAACTGGAGGACCTTCTTCCAAAATATATATATATATATATATATATATATATATATATATATATATATATGATTCTATTTAGGTAGGGAACCAAATGTTAGTTTTTAAATGATAAAAAATAACTCATTAAGTTTCAGAAATGTAAACTTTAAAACTATGACAAGCATCTGTAAATTATGTATGATAATATTTTTAGAACTCAGATGAATATCGGAGACCACTTCATAAAACATTTTTCTTCAGTATTTGACCATGCATGAATTATTGTTTTGCATGTCAATACTTTTTTTAGTGCCACAATGTTTTCTCAGTGCCAGAAGTTGCTGTGCAGTTTTTTTTTGGAGGAGAAGAATCATCAAATCTAGCTCTACTACAATACTGAACTGCCTGCATAGATAAGGGTACCAGTATCTTGCCACAGTGACATGAATGTTTTGGAGATTATCAATTCCTCCTTGGTGGATATGAGGCCTACTCTATGGGAAAGAATGCATGTCCAGTACTGTAGGCCCTGCATGCTACAGTATTGGTCTGCCTGGCAAGATATGATAATTAATACAATAGGGACATGAATGTTTTGGTGATAAATTATATGTTTACAATTTAAAAATAAATTTATATATGGTATAGCTTCATGGTCACTTGTTGTCTGTACTTTGGTTGTGGTTTCCTTTGATCATTCTTTGATAAGAGTGACACCGTCTCTTATCTGTGGGCATAAGGACACATATTTAGAATGTAGTTAGGAATTACACTGATTTAGTAAAGTGGCATTTGGAGATACTCCTCCAAGATCCATGGCCTCACTAGCCTCCCACATATGGCTTGGATTCCAGTACCAGGCATGTGTTCGCTTTTATTGAGCTGGCCTTAAGTCAAGTCAGAGGGCTATTCATTACTCCCAAAGTATGTGTACCACCGTTGTGTCCTTAAGGACACCATTCCATGTTCATTGTTGTTTTAGTTCATTAGCACCATAGCTGGGTAGGACTATTGTTTGCTCTCCTCCCTTGAAATCTTCCATGGAGCCTCCTGGTACCATAGAAGCTAATCCTCAGGAAGGATGCTTTCCTGTATGACCCCAATTTGAATCCTGATTCAAAGATTCAGTGTTGTCAGCAATAGGGACTTACCTTCAACTCCTGGGAGGCAACGAATGGCAACAGCAATATCCTATAATGCTTTGGGAGATTCTTGGAAAGCTTTGACCTAAAACTCTGAAGGGAGATTCTTATAGCTTGTTCAAGGTTTTTGCTATGTATTGTCCTTGGTTCTCGAGAAGAGCATTATCAGATCACATAGGAAAATATTTATGTAAACCATATATGTATATGTACAAATGGACTTAAGTTTTTATGTTATATTATATATAGTATATATATTATATGTATATATGTATGATATCTGTATTATATTATATATATTATATTATACTATAAATATATATGTAATTACATATATATAATATGCCATAATATATTTTTAAGCATCCTTACTATTAATATATTTTTTAAGGCTATGAAATAGTAGGGATTAGGTTTTTGTGTAAAATACATCTTTTATGTTAGTTTTAGTAATTTTTCTTTGTGAGTCCTTGCTGAGTGTTGTGTCTTTATAGCAGAGATTATTTACAACTCGCTGGATTCTCAGACTTGCCTAAGAATTGCCTCTCATCTCTCTGTGGGCTAACTTTAATACACACCTGCAATTCAGTTGTAATTCTGAATTTATTGCAACTTTCTCTCTATTTGAACACCCTCTTTCTGTGTTTCTGTGTTGCCTTCAAGGTAAATTAATAGTTTTTGACTAATAGTTTTTGACGTCTCAGAGAGTATGGTCCCCACTTTCTCTAACATTCTTAGCACAATGCCAAATGACCACTTTCACTGATACCCCACGTATATCCTCTTTATAGACCATATCCGTATTTATTGTTCTTTTACTCCTATGTAATGAGTTATTTGAGATGTTGTGGTATGAGAAATATGGTTTGAGAGATAAATATATGTTGTCTACACTAAGTCTGTGCATTGGGAATTTGACTAGGACATGACGGAGACATTGTCTTTATTCCATGCTGTCTAGGATCACAACCATATGACTGAACTCTTTTGGCTAAAGTCACCTGAAGGCTACTTTATTCACAGATATAAGGAGTGACCCTAGTTATTGGTTTAGTCCCTCTATTCATCTTTGTGTATGTTCTACATGGGGCTGCCTCTTTATGTGGCCATTGCATAGGTGGTTTTGGGATTTCCCTTTCCATGTCAGCTGATTTTTTCATAATGTCTTTCCCTAAAGGGGAAATGTTAGTACTTTTTTATAACCTAGTTTCAGAAACCACATAAAAAACTTGCCACTATAAAGTTTTGTTCAGAACATTCCCCGCTTTCCCAGCTTCAAGAAAATGAATATAATCTATACCTTCAGCAATAGTGGAGAGAACTTGGAAAAGATAAGAGACCAGAAATATCATCATGGCTGATCTTTATAAAAACTATAATATAATCACATTCAAACCCCTAGCAAATGATCTGTATGTTTAAACTTTTCTGTACTGTCATACCAACATTTTTTTTCATTCTGAAATCTTATATGGTTTTTTTGAGTAAGAGTGGGCCCATAGGTTCATATGTTTGAATGCCTAGTAGATGGTACTATTTGAAAGGATTGGGAGGCATAGCCTTCTTAGAAGAAGTGTGTCACTAGGGATGGGCTTTGAGGCTTGAGTGTGTTCACATAAACCAAAAGTTATATTTTGTTGATTTGCTTTTATTAATTAAAAACAATATGTAATCATGATAAGAAAATGAGGCGAGTAGAGGATCAATAATTCCTTCCTTCTACTGACATTTGAGGGCAGTAGTTTAGGTTTGGTGTCTGTTAAACACAGCTTTCTCCATGATCATCTGGTGTATTTTCCATTCCTTTTGAATTCCTTATCTTTATACACATTTTATACAATAGTATAAAGTATATTTTAGTTGCATATGCTTCATTTAGTTCTTAATATGGACAGTCTATTATGTGCACTATAGATTTTTATTTCAGAACTTGACAGAACACATAGCCCACTCTCCAGCCCACAGGGAAAACAATGAAGAGGGTTGTCTACATCAAGTATCCCAGAAGTACCCACACTTTTAAATATGTAGTCCTCAATGTAATACATATAAGTTTTATATTTGATCTTAGTATTATTATTGTGTTAAATTAATTTTTGACTTTATATATTTGCCATTTTAATCCAAATTTAAAATACTTTTTGATAGTGTAGTTTAATTTTGTTCCAATCACTGTTTATTTAGTTCTTCATATATAAGAACAGATAACAATCATATGATGATACTACATAAAACATTTTAACCATTATTACCTGGAACATGTATGTTATCCCAATAACATTGGTTATTGGTCCCGGACATTAAATTATTTTAATGGTGTCATACAATTTATATATTCTTAAATAGTATAAAATTTTGTGCACTGAAAAGTTAAGCATAAAGTTTTGTGTGACAATAAATAAACTACGTTTTGCCTTTCAAATTCTCCATACTATTATTTGTGCCTGATGCTTAGATTACCAAATGACTACAAGAAAGTGACACGAATCCTGTTTCTCTGTACTCACCCACTTAGTCAGATCCTGCTCTGTGAATTAGGAAGGTCGTACCTTGTAATCCATTTATGACAATAAGAACTACTTTTCCTTATCTGCATGTGAACACTTCTTATGTCAGACATTAATTTATAGCATATGTTTTATGTGTAACAGTAACTTACACAGAAGGCCAATCGTGTATCCGATGTCTTGCTCATTTCTGTGCTTACATATGACTATTATGTGTTTAAGATGGCTGACCATGCTGAAGTGATGCGAGGCATTCATCAGTATCCAGGAGTTCGCTATCCTGTCCTCATACCTAATCTTCAGGGTTTGCAGCATGCTGTAAGTGTAAAATTTTCTCCGTAATCGCCTTAATTGTCTTGAAGATCTATAAATGTTAAAATGCTGGGATGTGTAATCCACTAGTCTTCATATGTAATTAATCTGTGTATAAACTACCATGGACACATAGAGGTCAAGACCTGCCAGCTTTTTGTTTCTGCAGACTCTTCTCTTAGACTAAAACTAATCATTGCCACTGTATCTGCTTGCAATGACTTTTTTCTTTACCCCTCTCCTGATTTATTTCTTGTGACTCTATGTGCTTTGGGGATTTATTTGATTTAGATAAGAGTTTTAATGACTACACACACACAAGAAGAATCACATTACTTTTATGTAAAAATGTACTGTACTGCCTTTACATACGTTTGTTGCAAAATTGTAACAGTATATATTCCTTATGTCAGTATATATTCCTTATGTCAGTATGTATTTAGGTTCTGCATTTGGTACTCTGCTGCATGAAGTTCAGGTTGTAAGAGTCTATTCAGTATATTACTTGTTCATGTATGTACTGTTAGAGACATTTATCTTTCATTTGATTTGATGCAATTTTATGGCATTATAAAATAGAATAATATTGCTACAATCAAGTCTTCCCAAAGAACTGAAGGTCCCCATCTTGGAAAAAATATTTGGGGTATGTCTTAACAGTAGTTTAACAATAGAATAAATGTTGGCTTGGGCGTTCTATGGGTTTGTAATCAAAACATGGCTCACTGAGTAACTGTCTGAGACTGAATGGCAAACAAATTTGTTGTGCTGCATTCATAAAAGAAGTCCAATATTAGTTGCAGGTGTTTTCAGATTACAAAAAATGCAGGCAAAGTCCTAATATTAATGGCAAAGAATAAGTATTTAGTGAAGTAGAAAACTTATTTTAGAGGATTCATATTGACATTTGAACAGAGGAACAAAAAAGTGTCTTCTAAATGTTGAAAGAAAGATAAATTATGTTTTTCTTCTTAAGGCATTAACAGGCGATCAGAGAGGAGAACATTTAAAACCTAGTCAAACAGCATGTGAGACATTAACAGGAAGTCTTACAGATGGATCTTAGAGATCTCAAGGGCTTGACAATCGCAAACGTATTACTACAGATGCTGGGTGCTATAAACACAACAAAAGGAAAAAGGGGACAGGTAGAGTTGATCCAGTTATTATTTTAGAGTTAAAGACTAGCCAGTGGACTTGCACCTTAGTCACAATAAGCATATAGTTTTGGGAGTCAGGATACAAAGCTATAGCAGCTAATTAGGAGCTATAATTCCTTTTAGAGGTAAAAGCTAGTTGGAACTACAACTTAGATTTGGAGGCAAAATCTAAGTGATAATTGGGAAGGCATTCTCTGTTGGATTATAGGAAGAAAAGAGAACCAGAAATAGTTTTTTTTCTCTTTCAATAATATTTTGGTTTCAAAATAATGTTCTCTATAAAAATGCAGGCTTTAGTGGAGCACACATGTCTTTTTACATAATTATGGTTAAAGTGTTTTGAGGATAACATGATAACAGAATTAACTGGATCATCATCACTGTGTTTTATGTGTCTCATAGTCTTAAGAATATTGTAGTTTGTGGAATTTTCTTCTCACCATAAAATACTTCTCTATTTCAAAACACTGTGAGTAGCAAAATGAAAAGAACTTGGCTTTAAATTTTAAGGCTACTGTGAACCTAGGCGTGGATTAGAGTTGTCTGTCTTCTCATCTTCTGCTATCATTCACAAGACTCTAAAACTTGTTAGCTTTAGGCTATAAACTGTATCTTCCAGGTTGCTGCTGGAGCCACGGAGATAGCAGTTTTTGGTGCTGCTTCAGAATCTTTCAGCAAGAAGAATATTAACTGCTCCATTGAAGAAAGTATGGGAAGGTTTGAGGAGGTCATCAGCTCTGCAAGACACATGGACATCCCAGTGAGAGGGTACTCATGAAATCCAACTGGAATTTATTTGTATCTATTTTTTGAGTTTACTTATAGGCCACCTTGGTAGTTTTTTAAACATATATCTCATATACATGTTATGATCTATATCATAGCTTTTGGACCATATTTGTTTATATTAATCACTAAAGTCATTATATCTCATTGATAATTATTACTA
>JADRCC010524571.1:0-10878 GCA_019843855.1 Hylomyscus alleni
TGTATAACCCTGGCTGCCCTGGAACTCATTTTATAGACCAGGCTGGCCTGGAACCCACAGATCTGCTTGCCTCCGCCTCCCAGGGATTGGTGTTATAGGTGTTGATTAACAAACCAAAATAATTTGCTGGTTTATCCTTTGTTCTTTGGGTGATTACATGGTGTTCATTGGGGACTGGAGAAATGGCTCCACTTAAAACATTTAAGAGTGTTTACTGCTTTTCCGAGAGGACCAGGGTCCCCAGCACTCAGATAGGCAACCCACAACTGCCTGGAACTCCAGTTCCAGAAGATTTGACGTTTTCTTCTAGAGGCATCTGAATACACAGACACAGACACAGACACAGACACAGACACACACACACACACACACACACACACACACTTAAATTTAAAAAAATTTTTTTTTCTTTTGATTGGTCAAGACTTTCTGGATTCCTCGATTTTGTTAGACTCAATAGTGGAGTTAGGGACTGCAAAGATTTTTTTTTTCTGTACTTAGTTAAACGCAGGCAGTAGATAAGTAAATTAAATAAAAAATAAAGATGTCTCATAGTCAAGTGTTTATGGCAGTTGCATAAACACAGTGCAATGGGAAACAGGGAGTTAGAGTGTGATTAACGATCCTGACATTTTTTAAATGATTATGCTTGAACTGACATATCCACAGTAGTGCACGCACTCATGTTTGTCTGTGTGTGTTTGAGGCAGTCTCTCTATGTAGCCCAGGTTGGCCTGGAAATTGCAGTTCGGATCTGAGTATAAGTGTGCACCTTGTAAACAGCACTGGGAGGTGAAGCAAGGAGAGTTTAGCCTGATCTCCACAGCGAGTTTACAGCCATCCTTTCTCAAATCGTAACAACAAAAACAAAACAAAAACCCAAATATACAAAAGAAAGAGAGCAGAGGAGGTGGGTAAATTACAGCTCTCCAGCCTCACACGGCAGAGGGTTGATGCTTGGCCAGTGCCGTCACACACAGCTCTGCAGAGCGCTTACAGCTGCTCCATAGGTGCTCCGGAAGCAGCTGGGAAGGTGGCCAACTCAAATAGATGACCAACCTTTTCATGTCCGGGGCGCCTACAAGTCCCAGAACGCACCGCGGGGCGCGGAGGCGGGGCAGCGTGAAGACTGAGTTCTTTGATTGGTGATGAACGCCAGACCAATCGGAGGTGCTGTTGTTTGTCAGTCCCGGAGCCGGTCTGCAGAGGGAAGGTGGCAAGATGGTGTTGGAGAGCACTATGGTTTGGTGAGGAGCTTCGGACGTGGCCGGGGGCACGACTGGGTTGCTGGTGCGCGTGGCGCCGAAGCCTGAGGGCCTGGGGTGGGGACAGGGCCGCCGGGTGAGATGTGGCTTTGGGGCCCGCGGGAGACAGGCAGGCGACTCCCTGAGTCATCCCGGCCCAGGAACGCAGGCCCAGGAACCCCTATTCCCTTCCCGGACCCTGCTCTTCACGTCTCCCGTAAAGCAGAGGCCAACTGCCCCGTCCACTCACCTCCAACTTTTTTTTCCTTTCCTCTGTACTTTATCTCATGTAAACCTCACCACAGCATTCAGGGAAAATAGTCCTCCGTTTCATAATGAGTCGGAAGGATTTTAGGTGATCTGCTGTAGCCACACAGCAGAATAAGTAGTCGTGACAAGCAGGAGTCAAACTCAAAACTGCGGTGCTCTTCTCCGATGAATTTGGTTTATACTTGGGATTAGTACCTATTAAGAGTTAGACTAGAAACTGAGGACAAGAAAAATAAATAGAAATAAAGCTGAGAACATATTTTTTCAGGGCTACAAGAGGACGTTGTTTTTGTGTTTTCAGATACTGGGAATTGAATCCAGAGCATCTTGAACGCTGGGAAAGTGCTCTACCAATGAGCCACACCCCTTCTGGATTGCATTTTATTATTTGTCATCATTTTTTTTAGATGGAGTTTTGACACTGTAGCTCAGACTGGCTTTGAAGTTTTTTTGTTTGTTTGATTGTCTCAAGACAGGGTTTCTCTATATAGCCCTGGCTGTCCTGGAACTCACTCTGTAGAACCAGGGCTGGCCTCAACTCAGAAATCTGCCAGCCTCTGCCTCCCAAGTGCTGGGATTAAAGGTGTGCGCCACCACTGCTGGGCTGATCCTCCTGTTTTCTATGAGGTGACCTGGATTTCTAGGCAACAGAGTTTTCTGTAGGGACTCATTCTAAAATGCAAGTGTTTTGACTTTAGCCTTAATCTGCTGAGCCAGATTCTCTTGTTAGTTTTTTTCTACATGGCATTACACTTGGCCAGTAGGTAGTCTAGAGTGCTGGAACTCTGTTGTACTAATTGTTATAATAAAGATGTTAGCTCAGGTCTGATATGCTGGCCCAGACCTGTAATCCCAGCACTAAGAGGTAGACTCAGAAAGACCAGTTCAGTGTCATCTTCAGTTATAGAAAGCTCATCCTGTTTCTAAGGGAGACTGAGGTTGAGGGATAGAAGTTGGGAGGGGACAGAATGACAGGATCTCACTTCTTTGCCCCAAATCCTGGATTCAAGAAATCCTCTTTCGACAGGCAGTGGTGGCGTGCACCTTTAATCCCAGCACTTGGGAGGCAGAGGAAGGTGGATTTCTGAGTTCAAGGCCAGCCTGGTCTACAGAGTGAGTTCCAGGACAGACAGGGCTACACAGAGAAACCCTGTCTCGAAAAACCAAACTAAACCAAAAAAAAAAAAAAAAAAAAAAAAAAAAAAAGAAATCCTCTTTCCTTGACTTCTCAAGTAGTTGAGCCACAGGCATGCTCTGTTGCCTGTCCTGTGTTGATGGATTGATTTTGCCCTGGCAGTTCTCGAACTCACTCTGTAGACCAGGCTAGCCTTGAACTCAGAAATTCTCCTGCCTCTGCCTCCCATGTGCTGGAATTAAAGGTGTGTGCCACCACTCCCCGGTGTAGCCTTTGTTTTTATATTTGGATCTGGGCTGCTGGAGCGATGGCTCAGCCTGTAAGAGCACTGACTGCTCTTCTGAAGGTCCTGAGTTCAAATCCCAGCAACCACTTGGTGGCTCACAATCATCCATAATGAAATCTGATGCCCTCTTCTGGTGTGTCTGAAGACAGCTACAGTGCATTTACATATAATATATTTGGATCTGCTAATTTATTTGAAGTTTGAGAGGCTGCCACACCCCTCCTGAAAGAGAAATTGTGAACTGTTTTAGGAAAGCAGGACTTTAGTAGTGACATGGCCAGTAGATCAGTTTGTTTACAGATACGTGTTTGGGTCACCACTAAACTACTCTCTTGGAATGCTTCCTGTTTTGTTGTGGTATGATCAAATCTAGGGTATCATACATGTAGCCTGTGTTTATCTTTGTTAAGTGTTAGGTACTATGCTCAGTACTTTCCATGCATGTAATTCTCAAAGCAACTCCATATGGAGAATACAAGAAAAATTCCATAAAGTTTGGCAAGATTGCTGAGCTGGTAAAAGTGCTTGCCTTGTAAGTCTGATGACCGTTTCAATCTCTGGAACCCTGGGAAGAGAGACCTAATTCCCAAAAGCTGTCCTCTCACTTCTATATGCAAGATGCAGCAGCATGTGTCCATATTTGTTCTGAGCTCCCAAAAAATAATAGAATGAAAAAGTGACCTTAGAGAAACATGCAACTTTTTTAGAGTTAAAAAATTAACCAGGGGCTGGAGAGTGATGTTTAGTGGCTGCTCTTCTAGAGGTCATGGTTCTAATTTCCAGCATCTATGTGTTTTTCGTTTTTGTTTGGTTTTTGGTGGGTTTTTTTTTCTGAGACAGGGTTTCTCTTTGTAGCCCTGGCTGTCCTGGAATTCACTCTGTAGACAAGGCTGGCCTGGATCTCAGAAATCCACCTGCCTCTGCCTCCCAAGTTTTGGGATTAAAGGTGAGTGCCGCCACCGCCCGGCTATTTATTATTTTTTTAAAAAAGAAGGAATTGTAGATGATTCTGTGTTGCAAGAGGCCTGAGAGCCACTGCTATGCCACATGTATCTGGCAGGAGTGTACGGGGTCCTCCATTTAGCGGCTGTTTCAGGGAGTCCTCTAGTGTTCATTCCCCTTCTTTTCTTCTACTCTGACAGTGTGGACAACAGTGAGTACATGCGGAATGGAGATTTCCTTCCCACCCGGCTGCAGGCCCAGCAGGATGCCGTCAACATTGTATGTCACTCAAAGACCCGAAGCAACCCTGAGAATAACGTGGGCCTGATCACACTGGCCAAGTACGTGGGACACAGTGGGGCTGTGAAGGTGGGTGGTGCTCCCATGTTGGGTTGCAGGCGACTGCCCTTTGATTGCCAGCACAGGCTGTACTCACCCAGTCCTGTGCTCCACGTCCTTCACTGTGACAGCTTGCTGTGCTGGGGGAGAGTTTCTTGAGTTTGACTATTTTTCTCTCTTTTTTTTTTTTTTTTTTTTGGTTTTTCAAGACAGGTTCTGGCTGTCCTGGAACTCACTCTGTAGACCAGGCTGGCCTCGAACTCAGAGATCTGCCTGCCTCTGCCTCCCAAGTGCTGGGATTAAAGGCGAGCACCACCACCGCCCGGCGAGTTTGACTATTTTTCATGCAAGGTTTTTCTTGTAGTCCTGGCTAACTTCAAACTTGATATGTACCTTTCTTTTTTTAAGATTTACTTTGTATTTTATGTATATAAATGTTTTGCTGCATGTATGTATGTGTATGCACCGTGGTCATATACATATGACCCACAGAGGTCAGAAAAGGGGTTCAGTTCCCTTGGAACTGGAGTTACAGCTGAATGTGAGCACCCAAATGGGTTGCTGGGAACTGAAGCTGAGTCCTCTGCAGGAGCAGTGAGTGCTCTTAACCAGTGATAAAAGTTGCTTTAAAAGGTCTCTAAACAAAAGCTGAATAGCCAGGTGGTACTGGCACACATGTTTAGTCCCAGCACTTGGGAGGCAGAGGCAGATGGATCTCTGAGTTTGAGATCAGCCTGGTCTACAGAGTGAGTTCCAGGACAGCCAGAACAGAGAAACCCTGTTTCCTGGGGGTTGGGGGTAAGAAAGGAGAAGATGAATGGGCGTGGTTAGGCACTTGTGTGATCTGAACTTACAAGATGCTTTGCTCACACCTAGTGACTGTGAAGTGCTGACCACACTCACCCCTGACACTGGCCGCATCCTCTCCAAGCTCCACACTGTCCAACCCAAAGGCAAGATCACCTTCTGCACTGGCATCCGTGTGGCCCATGTGAGTCCTGCTGGCTCCCTGCTGTGAGGGTTGGTGATCCTTTCTCTCCAGAGCTGTGATCTAGTGCTAAATAGAGCAAGACGAGAGAGGACCTAGAGCAGAGGTTCTCAGCCTTCCTAATGCTGCAGTCCTTTAATACAGTTCCTCGTGTTGTGGTGACCCCAGCCATAAAATTGTTTTGGTGCTACTCATAACTACATTTTTGCCTATTGTTATGAATTATAAGGTTAATTTCTAATATGCTACCCTGTGAAACGGTCGTCCAACCCCTTACAAGTTGGGAACTGCTGGCCTAGAGGGTGCTTAATCAGTATAGAAATGAAGGGGCAGGATGAGTGTGAGACTTGGTCTTATATTCTGGTCCACTTGAGGCACAACAGAAAGAGGCGTGTATTGAGTAAGCATCATGGTAGACTTGAGGTTCATAGGTACCGTAAGGAGCAGGGAACGCAGACTGACCCAGGGACGGACATGTGCTTCTGGGATTGACGGGAACTTCTTTTCCTTTCCAAGCTGGCTCTGAAGCACCGGCAGGGCAAGAATCACAAGATGCGCATCATTGCCTTTGTGGGTAGTCCTGTGGAAGACAACGAGAAGGATGTGAGTCCACAGAAGCCTGCCAGGCAGAGCCTCCATTTGGAAGTGCCTTGAAGTACTTAGAACTGGGCAGAGGTGTAGGCATGTCATCTGGGGAGAGGTAGATGTGTGACTTCAGTGCTGGGGCAGACCTTTGGTAGGATTCTCAATTTCTGTATGCTTCTGTGAGGCAAGTTCAGTCCTCAATACAGAGAATCAATTTCTTGATTTTTCTCCCTTCCTTCCTAGCTGGTGAAACTAGCTAAACGCCTTAAGAAAGAAAAAGTGAATGTTGACATCATCAATTTCGGGGAAGAGGTAAGTCAGGATTGCAGGGCATGGGATTCGATCCCATGGTTATGAACAGGGCCGTCCTTTCCTAGAGTTGAGCCCCCACCGGGACTCTCTGTAGACAGCTTTAGCCGTAGACGTGAGAAGCAGTAAGTGAAAGAGGTGTCTGTCTTGTGCTGTCTGTTCTGCAGGAGGTGAACACAGAGAAGCTGACAGCCTTTGTGAATACGCTGAATGGCAAGGATGGAACTGGATCCCATCTAGTGACTGTGCCTCCTGGGCCCAGCTTGGCTGATGCTCTCATCAGCTCTCCTATTCTGGCTGGTGAAGGTGGTGCCATGCTGGGTCTTGGTGCCAGTGACTTTGAGTTTGGAGTAGATCCCAGTGCTGATCCTGAATTGGCCCTGGTAAGCAAATGTTGACCCTGGGGTTCTGTTCTCTGTACAGATTCCCAGCTGATGGGAGTAGACAGTCCTGAGCACTTCCATACCACCATTTTCTAAGACCCTTTTCACTTTCTTGAAGGGCACCAATGCAAGACCCTAGCATCTCCATTTTTCCCAGTTGAACCCCAGGCTCTGCCTTGCTTCTTCCATTTTCCCCTTAGGACTTGTCAGTGTTACAGCTTCTTCCCCATGTGGCAAGCCAGAGGAGGTGCCATCCTGTGCAGGATGCCACAGCATCGACTGTGGTTCCTAGGAGTTGATCTTATCTTGCTCTTTACCAGGCCCTTCGTGTCTCTATGGAAGAGCAGAGGCAGCGGCAGGAGGAGGAGGCACGGCGGGCCGCTGCGGCCTCTGCAGCTGAGGCTGGAATTACTACACCTGGGACCGAAGGTGAAAGAGGTGGATTCCGACGTCCTGAGCCCGAGGGTGCTATCCATTTCAAGCTGCAGTGGGGAGGGCTGGGCTGGGCTTGGGGAGTAGTGTGGCCAGCCCTGTGGAGTGTCTACTAGGTCTATCCCGGCCTTCTGTCCTTGCCCAGACTCAGATGATGCCCTACTGAAGATGACCATCAGCCAGCAGGAGTTTGGCCGTGCAGGGCTTCCGGACCTAAGCAGCATGACTGAGGAAGAGCAGATCGCCTATGCCATGCAGATGTCCTTGCAGGGAGCAGGTAGACAGGGCTTGGGTGGCAGGGCCTGGGCAGAGGTTGGGTTGACGAGCTAGCACTGAGCAGACTGCTGTTGCTCTCCTTTCCTCAGAGTTTGGCCAAGCAGAAGCAGCTGACATCGATGCGAGCTCAGCCATGGACACATCTGAGCCAGTCAAGGTAAGGGCTAGCAGTGACACTAATCCAGCCAGGTCTGAAATACTCAGATCCTTACCCTTTTGGGGCCAGGACCTCCTCACTAGCATTTCATAAGAAAGGTCTTGGAGCAACAGACGGAAGCACACAGGTGTGTGTGTTTCTTTGTAAACCTTTATTCCATTGACCTGTCATCTCCATCCCTAACAGTTCTGTGGGACTCCTCCCAAGTGGGTCTGGAGGAAAGGAGTGCTGAGTGTCCCCCGTACCCTCCCCAAGAAAGCTGCTGTGGTGGTATTAGGTTTTCCAATCTGAGCTCTTAGCAGAGGTCTCGGGCTTCTGTGTTGTCGGGAATGCTCACCATTCATGGCATGGATCTTGTTGACTTGCCCCTCTCTCTCCCTTGGCTGCACCCCCACCCCTGCAGTCAGCAGCGGGCAGCATCATGGTGCTGTCGCTTACACTGCGTGCTCCCTGCCCCCGCACTCTGCTGCTCTGTGTGCCCAGTTTATGGTGCCTTTTTTTCAGGAGGAGGATGACTATGATGTGATGCAGGACCCAGAGTTCCTTCAGAGCGTCCTAGAGAACCTTCCAGGTGTGGATCCCAACAATGAAGCCATTCGAAATGCAATGGGCTCTCTGGCCTCTCAGGCCACCAAGGATGGCAAGAAGGACAAAAAAGAGGAAGAGAAGAAGTGAGGCTGGAGGGAGGGGTAGCTGAGTCTGCCCAGGGGACTGTAAAGATGGGGTTGGATAGAGACTTAGATGTGCTCTGCTGCCTTTACAATGGAATAAAGCTTGACAAGTTTTCCCTTTTGCTTCAAATAGTGATAGCTTTCCACATAGAGCGGAGGAGTGGACCTGAAGGCATGTCCTCACCTCCTGCCTGTCAGCTCCATCCCTCACAGTTCCTTGGGCTTTTTCTTTTTCATTAAGAGAAGCTTTGCTGAGGACCCACTCTTTTTTTTTTTTTGTTTTTGTTTTTGTTTTTTTGAGACAGGGTTTCTCTGTGTAGCCCTGGCTGTCCTGGAACTCACTCTGTAGACCAGGCTGGCCTCGAACTCAGAAATCCGCCTGCCTCTGCCTCCCAAGTGCTGGGATTAAAGGCGTGCGCCACCACCGCCCGGTGAGGACCCACTCTTAAATCCTAAGGCTACTGAGATGAATCCAGGACAGCACCAGGATCACGGTCTAGGGACAAGAACAGTCCATGTCTGATTCAAAGAATATGTATGTATGTATGTATGTAGTATGTATGTATTTTTGAGACAGGGTCTCACTAAGTAGCCTAGGCTGATCTATAGTTATTAAGTGTACTAAACTGACCTCACACACCCCTAGCCTCTGCCTCCCTGTCGGTGGGAGTATGAACCACCATGCTGGCTCAGAAGAGAGTTATTAGGGATCTGGCAAGATGGCTCAATGGAAAAAGGCACTTGTCATGAAAAATCCCTAAGAATTTTTTCTGAAGTTTTTGTGGTGGTATACTCCTTTAGTCCCAGCACTTGGAAGGTAGAGGCACTGTGTGGGTCAAGGCAAGCCTGGTCTACAAAGCTATACAGAGAAACCCTGTCTTGAGTCTTGAAAGAAAAAAAAATTTTTTTGTTGGAAAAAAATTTTTTGTATATGGGCCAGGCAGTGATGGTAAATACCTTTAATTCTGGACAGGTGGATCTCTGAGTTTGAAGCCAGCTTGGTCTATAGAGCAAGTACAGCTGAGGTTATACAGAGAAACCCTGTCTTGAACATAAAAAAAAAAAAAAAATTAAAAGTATTTTTCTGTAGGTCTGCATGTATGTGTGTTTTACATGCATGCTGGCATCCACAAAGGCCAGAAGATGGTACTGGTTTCCCAGAAACTGGAGAGTTACAGATGGTTGTAAGTGAGTGTAACCATGTTGGTGTTGATACACAAACCTAGGTCCTCTGGAAGAGCAGCCCATGCTCTTAACTGCTGAGCTATCTTTCCAGTCTCTAATGATAAGAATTTGATCCCCGGAGTCCACATAAAGCTCCTCTGGTCTCCACTTTAAATGCCATGGTACACAAGTGTCCCCCATCCCAGTCATAAATAGAATATCAAGTAAAAGTGAACAGTGGGGGGCTGGAGAGATGGCTCAGCGGTTAAGAGCACTGACTGCTCTTTGAAAGGTCCTGAGTTCAAATTCCAGCAACCACATGGTGACTCACAACCATCCGTAATGAGATCCAATGACCTCTTCTGGTGTGTCTGAAGACAGTTACAGTGTACTTACATATAATAAATAAATCTTTTTTTTTAAAAAAAAGTGAACTGTGAACCAATTACTACAGGACAGTAAGGAGAAAGATTGAGACTGTGGTGACCTCAAAGCAGGTTCCTGAGGGACACTTGAGTTCTCTGAAAATGTAAGGAGGAGATGGGTGTGCAGGCAGATGGAGACACACTTAAGACCTGGGCAGCTCAGAGGCTGGTGTTTGCGTGGCCTAGGACACCAAGGACCCCTATCATGTAGACCTAGTTTCCTATGAAGACACAAAAAAGCGAGGTATTCAATAGAATGCAGAATGCACATTACTTTCTCTTGAATTTTTGAGACGTGTACCCCAGGTTGGTCTCAACTAGTGATGATTCTCCTGCCTCAGCCTCCCCAGTGCTGAGACTGTAGCACTGCCACATGTGGTTTCCTTTGTCGCATGATAGTGGTGACTAGTGCCTGACAGACAGGAAGCACGGAACCTGTATTTGCCCAAAAATATAACAAAACAAGCACATGACACTGCTTACAGGAGCGGAGTTCTCCTGACACCTGTACACACGGGCAAGCTAGCTTTTACTTTTCTCTGTCTTTTCTTTAGATGCTTGCAGTCTAGTCCATGCTGTATATGTAAAACTCACGGCAGTCCTGCCGTAGCCTCCCAGGAATTAGGACTATAAACTGGGCCCCTGAGGTCAGGATTTGTACCCTTTAATGGCTGAGGCATCGCTGCAGCCCCCTTCATTGTCTTGCTATGTAGCTCTGGAACTCACTATGTGGACCAGGCTGGACTCAAGTTCACAGAGCTCTGCTTGCTGCCTCTGCCTCTCAAGTGCTGGGATTAAATGACCTAGGCCACCAGGCCTGACTATGTGTGCCTTTCTCAACTCAGAAAACAATAGCCTGGCTTCGGTGGGTTTGCTTGTGGGTGGGGTGGGCTGAGGTGTCTAACACAAACTTAAATGTTAGGAGAGTTTATGGGAATATGTCCCGTCTTCCTACCTTGTGGGTTCTAGGGATGGAATTTAGGTTTTCATAGCATTAAGTGCCTTTGCCCACTGAGTCATCTTGCCAAGCCTTTTATTTACTTATTGTAATAGTTTGTTTTTATGGCAGTGGGTGCTTTGCTACATGTCTGTTTGACATTTGTGTGACTGATGCCTGTGGAGGCCAGAAGAGGGCACCAGATTCCCTGGGACTGAGACGGTTGTGGGATACCATGTGAGTTCTGGGAACTGAACCCAGTCCTCTATAAGAGCAGTCAGTGCTCTTAACTACTTAGCCATCTGTGCAGCCCAAAGGTTTTTTTTTTTTTTTTT
>JADRCC010524586.1:0-10362 GCA_019843855.1 Hylomyscus alleni
ATATATATATATATATATATATATATATATATTTCCAATTTCTCTTAGGATCTGCCACAAGTAAGTCTAGCTATGATTATTTAAGTGGAAGAAACTAGATTGGCTGGGCCACAGGCAAGAATAAATGGTGGCTCAGAGCTGGCCCCGTGGGGATTAACACTCATGAGGTAATTGTTAGTGGCTTGAAATTTCAGCGTAGTTTTCTTCTAGGGCTCAGTATGATTTTGACTTGTATCCAGATCTCTTCACTAGGATTTAGGCTTAGGTAATGTAAAGAAATATTAGTATTTGCCAAAGTTATATGTAATAAATACTGTAGTTTGGTTTTATAAAAAACAATATATTGTAAAACCAAAGGCATGGTTATCTTTTAAAGATTATTTCCAGTTTTGTACCCATAGGAGGGATTCTCTACAATATTATAATTTTAAGTAATTTGACAACGGTTAGAAATAAACCTTTAGTTAACTGTTACCTTGGAAGAGAAGAGTCATTAATATGGGATTTCTTAAGGTATAACAGTATCCCTTCTGTCTAAAGACAGGGAGAGTTAAAAAACAAAAATAAAAACAAAAACACCAAAAAAAAAAAAAAAACACCCAAAAGCAAAACCAAACAAAAAAAGAAAAACCCAACCCAACCCAAATTAAACCAAACCAAACCTGGAATTGAATGTGACCTGGTTTTGTGTGTGTGTGTGTGTGTGTGTGTGTGTGTGTGTGTGTGTGCTTGAAGACATAAACATGTACACTATGGTGGGACAAGGAGCATGTTCCTGGAATTCCCATCTTCTTTTCCTAGTGGTTGTCTTATCTTCTTTCTTAATCCAACTTCAATAGTCTCCAGTATCAATCATCTTCAGTATCAACATTTTTTTTTAAATCTAAAGCTCAAGGCAATCTCGAATTCTCTTAATTTTAACCTGTTGTAAACTAAAAAAAGCAAATTACATACTTTTAATATACAATAGCACAGAACATACACTATAGTTGGGAGGGAAGAATTGGTACATAAGAGGAAATATTTTAGCAAAGCAAAATCAAAACCTAGAAGGCAAACTCCACATCCTATTCCTTCAGGTCTGATAGAAGGCTTAGTTGGCTCAGTTCATCCAGCTTTGCTGCCTGTAGGACACTATTTCTCTTGGGCTGGATCCACTCCATGTCTGTAGAGACTTCTCTGACACATACCTGGCTTCAGTGGTGTTTCTTAAACATGGAAGGAGAGCCCAAAACCTTTATTCTCATGTATCCTTCAGGACTCTAAAGCTAACACCACATGAACAACACTGTTAAGTTTGTCTGCATGCTTGGAATGGTGCCTGATACCACTGAATCACATTTGTAGAGGCTTACTTTTATTATTGCTTTTTAGGAATAGAAAGTCCCCTAGGCCCTTTCTTCTTACAAGTTGGCAGCTTAGTTGGGTAGGGTCTCATGTGAGGCCACCCTTCTCTTTATTGTAATTTGGAACAGGCCTCTCCTTCATCTCTTAATCTTTTAAAGCACAAGCCTTGGTTCTAACATTAAGTTTTTGGGGTCTCTTTTTTTAATCCTCAAACTGTATAGTTTGTATTTATTTTTGCTCCACTTGCTCTTTTTCATTGTAGACGTGTAGAAGAGTGATTGCTAATAACCAAGTGACAGAGTCAATACTAAGGCTGTTTTGAAATCTCGTCCACCAGAGAAATCTAGTCCATTGTTTTTCAATTTAGCCACAAGCAAATTCTTAGGACAAGAGCAGAAGGCAACAGTGCCCTTTGCCACAATGTCACAAGAATTGTCTCTAGCCCAGTTACTGATAGTTTCCCTTGAATGTCTTTCTCTCAGCGCTATTGCCTAGTGAGCCTCTATGAGGACGGCCCATTAAGTCCTACTTACAGCATTCAACCATTTTGCTAGTCCAGAGTCCCAACATGTTCCACCTTGCTCCAAAATACAACACGGTCTGGTCTGTTATGGCAGTCGCTCACTTTCTGGCACTAACTTCGGACTTGATTTCTTTCTATTGCTGTAATAAGGCACCATGGCCAAGGTAAAATATACAGAAAGGGTTTAATTGGGTTCATGATTCCAGGGGCATGGGGTTTATAATGAGAGAGTGTAGGCATAGCAACATACAATTGGAGCAGCAGCTGAGAACTCGTACAGACTCCTCAAGCAGGAGGCAGACAGCACACTGGGAATGTTGGCGTCCTTTGAAAGCTCAGTGCTTGCCCCTAGTGGCTTACCTCCTCCAAGAAGGCCATACCTCCCCATCCTTCCCAAACAATTCCACCAACTTGGTGTGGACCAAGTATTAAAACATTTTATATGCATCTATGAGATCCATTCTTATTCAAACTGTTGGGTCCCTCCCTTCTGCCTCAACTCATCGACTCCAGAATCTACAACCTGAGACCACCAGCTCACGCCTACTGTGCCCAAAACAAAGGCCCATAGCTCTGTGTTCCGCCTTCGAGAATTCCAGAGGAATGTACACCTGCTGGCTGGGGACATTGTTGAGTATGGATGGACTGACAACCTGGGGGCATCTGCTGTTGGCCTCCTGCCCCCACCACGTGCTGTGCCTCTGGCCTCTCCCAGAGCTGAGATCTGCAGGATGTCCTGGGCCACCGCCCTCAGAGCAGGCACACCTGAATTCCCTTTGACTCTTTCCTGACTCCTCCCAAATTGTTTATGTTATGCAAATGTCACTGTAACGTAGAGATTCCAATTTTGCTTTCCTATAAATACTGAGCCCCGAAAAGTAAAGTTAGAAGCTTTGATTGGGATGCAACTTGGCTTCGTGTTCTTTTGTTCTCGAACTCTATATTTCAGGTCTTTTCTCCCTTCGGCTGAGAGAGTACCAGGTTCATGAAACTGCGGGACAGTCTCACAAACCACCTCAGTAGTAGGTTGGAATTCAACAAGTATCCTACAGAAAGCTAGAATTACCCTGAAAGATTTCATTCTACTATATTATGCCTGAAGATCAAGTAGAAAAACTTAAGAATTCAATCAAAGAGAGCACAAAATGCTTAAGTCAGTGAAGCCACTTTAGGGAAGCTCTGTGATATATTAGTATCGGGTATGACATGATGCTGAAGATAAGTGATCCTGAGAAATCCCAGTGAAGTACAAACATCCCACAGACAGTGCCCACAGTTGAGTGCAGGCCAGGTAGCTTACTTTATAAAGCAAGAAAATCATGTATCTGATGTACGAGGAGGGTGACATAAAGCTGGGGAAGCAAATGTATTCATACATGGAAGACCATCAACAGTGCTTGGACAGTTCTGGAGGAAATCAGTTTCAAACTTGTCCAAAATGGAGGCTCAACAATAATGCCCGTAAAATGCAAGGAACCAGGAGTTGCCACTCACAATTGGGTGCAAAGTTTTGTCATATATTACTTTACCTAATCATTTAGTATGTTAGTCATCACCATAAACTAAGTTTGAGTCTTTTGAGAAAATTCCTTTCTTTGTAGGGTTTAAGGCTAAAAATATAGCCTGGCATCTATGTACGCATATTGATGAACTGGGTTTTATTAAAGTTCTGGGGTTCTGAGTGGGAACTCCAGTTGTGTAATGCTATTCAAAAGGATGTGCTGTAATGAAGAACAGTATTCCCTGGGGATGCTTGAGCGTGAACTGGTCATATCCTCATGTGCTAGTCTTTGAGCTGTTTCTTGGTTTACTCTGTCTTTCCCTAACTTTCCCAGCACGGTCTGTCTACCCTAGACCTAATAAGTTAAGAGAACCATCAAGTCACAAAACGATCCAGAATAATCTCTTCTTAAGACTGTAGGCTTAGATTTTTCAAAACCTTCTTTTAAAAAAGGGGTTCTTAAATGCTTTTACCTCCCTTCTAGCCCACCGCCCATCAGAGGTAGTGAAAAGAAAGGCTAGTAGTGCCACAGGCCGGCCAGCCTTGGCCCCTCAACCCGCGGGAGAAACAGGGTTCCGGTACAGGTCGGCAAGACGTCGATGGATGACAGACAGACACCACACAAGGAAGTGCAGGATCTGAACGTAATCTGTTTTGAAATACTTCTTTGGAGCAAATCCAATCTATGTTGCCAGAATATCAGCAGTTCAATTCATACGAGTCAGCAGGCAGCTTGATTTTGGAGAAGCTGCGAGGCTCAGCTGTATGCTGTTTGGAAGTAGTTCCTTGGGGTGATCTCAATCTCCAATTGTCAGGATACCAGCCGACAAGTTCAGGAATATCAGGATGGCAAACACAAATCGGCAGAAGTGGCACAGCCTAGCAGAAATAGCCGGGTCTCTGCCGTATCTGCACGAGTCAGCAGGAGTGACCAGGATCAGTTAGGAATGCTAGTAGTTCTCTGCCATGCCTCTCTCAAAGAAGTAAGATCAGCTGAGACGTGAGACCAATGAAGCATTGTAAAGCTAGCT
Source organism: Hylomyscus alleni (assembly GCA_019843855.1). Taxonomy (NCBI): domain Eukaryota; kingdom Metazoa; phylum Chordata; class Mammalia; order Rodentia; family Muridae; genus Hylomyscus; species Hylomyscus alleni. The sequence goes on from JADRCC010524586.1 coordinate 4,403, forward strand.
ATGCCAGCCCGCTGTCACTGTCCATTGAGTCCTATTTATATTCCCTCCACATACCACATGTCCTCCCATGGGCCTTGCCTCAGCAAAATACCACGTGAATTTGTCCTAGCATAACTCTACGTGAGTCTCTCTTAGCAAAAGTCCACGTGAGTCTGTATCAGCTGACATATCCAGAAACTTCCACTTCACTCTGCCAATTGGCCCGAGTCCTTGTAAGTGGCAAGAAGCTGCCAGAAGTAGTAGCCAGACACTACCAGAAGTCTTGGGTGTGTTTCTCTGTATAGAGTCATGACAAATGATGATCAATAAACAATGGTAAGGCATACCAGCACCATCCAGCATTGCCCACTGTCTGTTGGGTTATATTTATATTCCTTCTAAACATCATGTGTCCTTTTACATGTCTGCTTTAGCCAAACATCATTTCACGTGGGTCTGCTTCAGCAAAATCTCTTTCTCGTGGCTGCTTTAGCAAAAGCATGGATGCCCCCACCTGTGTGTTCCAGCAAAACATCAATTAACATAACTGATTTTCCAAAGAAACCAGAAGTTTCCACTTCAATGACAAATATATTGCCAATCTAATAATAGAAATAATAATCGAAATAATTAGTAAATGGCGCATGGTGGGAAGGACATTGAACTGAAAGACATTTAAATCCCCGCTCTGCTCTGTTAGGTAATGAGCCACAGTGGTCTCCTAACTCATCTGACTATCATTTCCTCATTGCTAAATGAATGGATTTTAAAAAGATACTGGCAATTCATGCCTTATTCATAGAGACTATGTTCCAAGACCCCAAGTGAAAGCCTGAAACTATGGATGGTACTGAGCCCTGCATATATACTAGATGTTTTCCTATAAAGTTTAATTTATAATTATTATAATATGGTAATAATGTTTAATTTATAATTATAATTCATTTATAATTAAAATTTATAATTAAAATTTATTTATAATTAAAACTTTAATGATAATTTATAATTATTGCAAATAAGGGAATGATAAGTAATAGAAATGTTAATCAAAAAACTCAGATAACCCACTCATGCTTTGGGACCATTATTAAGTGGAATAAGGGTTATTTACAAGCACTGGGAAGCCATGATAGTTAATCTGGTAGGTGAGAAGGCTAGTGAGTAGATAATGGACGGGTAGCATCTAAGGTATGTTTAGACTTGGCAAAAGTGATTGTGTCCTCTGGAGGATTGGAGGCAGTGTGAAATGTTTTGCCACTTAATATGGTGTGTGTTGAGGTTTGGGTGTAAGAGGCCTACTATAGGCTGATGAGTTTGAACACTTGGTCCTTGTTGGGCCCTATTTGGCCCTGGTTTGGGCCTTGAGGACAAACCAGAGCCTGGCTTGAGTTTTGTAAACTGTCTCAGTCACTTCCGTACTGGAGTGACTCAGCAAGACCTGCTTTTGCCTAGCTCCTGCTGAAGTAGAGTAACTTTGTTGGCTCTGTCAGTCACCCCATACTCTTTGTCAACTTTCCCCTTCCCCCTAGGTCATCTCACCTCAGCAGAAAACTCCACCTCCTCTCTCAGCCCTTTATAAAGAAAAGATTGATACATTAAAACGAGTTCCTGCTTTGACAGACTCCTGGCTGGCGTGGTTATTCTCTGGAGGCAGGAGAGCCTCGACCCTCACCATCCTGCTCAGCCACAGAGGCTTGGTCTCTCCCTCTTGCCTGGTTCTGCCCACAGAGAGCCTGCCCAGCAGGTCCCCTACTGCTGTTGCTGATGGGGGATTGGGGAGGTGGAATCTAGCTGGAAAGGCCTTGAGATTTAGAAAGTGGTTCTGAGTACTGTTCCATCTTTGTTTCTTGATCCATCATTGTTGTGGTAAATCTCCAACCCAAATATGCCCCAGCAATGAAAACACAACTTAATTAATGTGAATACAAGCTGTGCGCCTAGATTGGGCAGATCTACCACTACACCACCATCTTCCCCATCTATGAGACCCCTTATAGCTTGCGGTTTCTCCAGGCCATGTGCTTCTGCTCCGCTTTCCTTCCACCTCCTCCTCTGTCCCTCCCCGCCTCTCTCCTTTTCTCCCAAAACCTTCAGCCCCATCTTCCCCGCTTTCTCCACCCAATCACAGACTCTAGCCTTTATTTATAAATTTAAGTGGGAAGAAGGTTTACAGGAAAATGCTGACTCATTTCCTTGTTTGCAGACCCTCACAGGAAAACCGGAATTAACATCCAATACAATGAGCCCCAGGGCTATCTGCAACACAACATCAGCTGTGATGCTGAAGGCTTAAGCTGCAGTAGAGACCATTGATAATGGAGATGGCAGAAACGTGTGGTGTTGGTTGAAGAAGGCTGCAAACGCTGAGTGGATCTGGCCCAAGAGAGGTCACACGTGCTCCTGGCAGCAGAGCTGGAGGGTATTGTGGGAGAAGGACTACTTAAGTCAATTAGGGTCCAGGTTATGTTATACTGAGCCCCAGATGCTGAACACAGAGCTGCAGCTGCCCCTGGTTACTTTCGGTATGATCTTTACTTGCTAATTCCCCATTCCTTTCTTAGAGGTTGGGAATGCTTTCTTTGTGCTATTGTATACTGAATATATGTAACTTTTTTTTTTTTTTTTTTAATGTTACAGGAGCTCACAGGTAGGAGATTGCTTCAAGTCTCAGAAGCAACTTTAGAATTTTGAACAGCATTGAAGCTCAAGATTATAGTAACTGTGGAAGCCGCATTGAATACATTTTGCATCAGGGAATGACATTAGTAATCGGAACTAGAGGTGAAATGTCAGTTTAAATGTGAAATGTAGATTTATGTCAATCACTTTGTCCCCAGCTCATTGTACTATTTGAGAAGGGTGAGATGGGACTTTAATTTCTTTTTTTGTTAGGCATTTGGTCACAGTGGTGAGAAAAGTAACCAATGAAGGGTGCAATTTAAGATGAAATATATCGTTTCTGTAACTTTCTATTTAGTATTTACAAACAGGAATTTTTTAAAGGCTAAGTAAAATTGCAAAAAGATAAATCAGATGATGGGAGACTATAGTACATTTTTTATCAAATTTCTTTTCCTGCTTGAATCAGGAAGTGGCCCTCTTCCTCCATTATTCTTTAGAATAAAAAAATAGCTGAGTATTATCTCTTCAGCTAAATTATAACCAACTTATTTGAGCTTTAAAAAATATTATTTACATAAGTTTACTCTGGAAGAGTTTGGATTTTTAAAAAATTTTTAAATAAAAATTTTCCATTACATTTATTTATTTATTTATTTATTTATTTATTTATTTTTACAATCCAGTCATTACCCACTTCCCTGTCTGCCCTCCCACATTTTCTCATCTCATTCCTCCTCCTTTCTGTCTCCAAGAGGATGTCCCCACCCCTCCTATCCTGCTGCCAGGCCTCCCCATTCCCTGAAGCCTCAAGTCTCCCTAGGGTTAGGCGCTTCTTCTCCCACTGAGGCAGTCCTCTTTTGTATATGTGTCAGGGAGGTGGGGGGAGGGGGCTCAGACCAGCTCCTATATGCTACCTGGTTGGTGGCTCAGTGTCTGAGAGATCTCAGGTGTTGTAACCTTTTTTTATTGCTTTTCCCCCCACCCCCCGTTTTGTAAGAATGACTCAGAAAAAAATTGAAGATGAATGTTAGGGGAATAAAAAAATCCTGGTCAAATATATAATTAAAGTTTGTCTGAACCTGTGACGGGTATGGGGAGCGGGGGTTGTAATTGGGAAACCCGGTGCAGGAAAAACACTTTGGGAAAAAGGATGAAGATCCAATCCTGGCCTGAATCTTAGGTCAAAAATATTGCTGATTGTCTAGTAGTTGGTTATGAATACAACGCCACAGTGTGTGCTGAGTTCCCGAATGCATAGAGTCTATGGATAGCCACTGTTATACTTTAAGTGAAAAACTGCAGTGCTTTCACAAGGCAAACCAGTTCCAGCTCAAACTAGAAAATGCTGTGATTATGTCATAAAATAAAACCCAAGCTGCCCTCCTCCAAGCCTGAAGACCAGCTACGAAAGCGAAGGCTAATAGCATCTTCTCAGTGATGTAAAGTTGCTGCTCTTTAGGTGTCAGAACTGGACCTCTTCTGGATTTATTATAATATCCACAGAGGGAAAGTGCTCGTTCATTACTAGTGCTCGGAGCATCTGTTAAGGTAACCTCTAATTCTGCTTAAGTGGAAATTGACAAAGCAGGTGCGTGTTTTTCTGGTTCTCTTGAACTACTCCCAGGAGGTGGCTCCTTCAATTCAGCATTCCTGAATTATGTGCCATCATCAGAACAAGGCCGGGACATGAAATGACACTCGATGGTTCAATTGGTGTAAATAAATCTAAGCTGTGTGACTCGGACACAAATTGCTTCATTCAGCGAAGTGAGTGATGATTGCAAAGGACTGGTGTGGTCTAATGCTGCCTTATTGTTAAACTGGCATTGTAGATCTAAAGCCCTGCTTTGGCGAGGAGGTGAATGCTCTTGGCCATGGGGTGTTCAGATAACATTATTAATACATAACACTGTCTGGTTGCATTAGAAACCCTGCAAAGAATAGGATGGCTGAGGTAGAAAACCATTCCTTTCATTAAGGTAGTAACACTCACTGTATATAAGGACGCATTAGGATCTTCCTGTTTTTAAGGATATGTAGGCAGCAAATAATTGTGGAGGAGGGATGAAGATTTTTCCTTCATGGTATAGCCGCCCATACATTTCTTATGTCTTTGTAGGTAACTCCATAAAAATCATTGATTCATCAAGAAAATGAAATCATACGAATCTGTAGAAGGGGAAAATATCTTCCTTTCAGCATTATGGATATTTCAGCGGGACTACAAGTTGTACAGGTTAATGAACAAACTTCACTAGTTACACGTGCAAGGGAATCTTCACAATCTATCAGACTCAAACGGCTGATGATGATTGAAGTTCAAGAAGCATCCTGAGCTAGCAAAGGGAGTTGGGACTCTTCTCAGCAAGGCCCACCTTCATGTCTTCTTCAGCCAGCTTTTCCCTTCATGTCGTCTTTGTGTGTCTGACCACTGGGTTTAATTACTTTCTTCCAAGCTTGGGCGAGGGTAATTTACTGCGGGTCATTACAGTCATCACACCACCAAAGAAAACTCCATCCTCCCCTCAAAACCCATCAACTGCCAATAGTCCTCAGGGTGAGAGAGTATCTCATAGTTCCCTTGCCCACTCACCATGAAATATCCACAGGGTCACTCTTGGGCTGATAATGTCCTTTGTAGTAAGTCCATGATTGTAAATGGCTGTGCCATATCAAGAAGACATCTTTAGTTGTGTATCTGCCCATCCTCTGCCTCTTACATTCTTTCTATTTCCTTTCTACTTGTGTTTTCCACTTGTGTTCCCTGAGCCTTATGAGGGTGGTGGGGGTTTCACATAGCTGTCCTATTCAGGGATGAAAACCTACTCCATCCTTATCATTTACTTATTCTTGACATATGGCCTGTCAGGAGAGTCCACCAGCTGGAGAAAGATACCTCTCTGATGAAGGCTGGGCATACTTATCAGACTGCCTTATGAAAGAACTGTAGCTTTACGGCTAGGTTCAATGATGTATGTGTTTCCATGGAGAAAATTGAATGAATAGGGGTTGAATTAATAGTGGTGATGAATTTGAGAGAGAGCCAATCAAGGCCTGTTTGTTCAGATGCTTTTTGGCTTGTCTATGTGACATTTCTTCCTCATAGATATGGGATTAAACCCTGTTAGAATGATGATGATCTTAAGGACAAAGCCAAAAGAAAGCAGTAAGTGTTGTACTTTGCACGTGAGATGTCCACTGGAGGCTCATGTGTTTGAACACTTGGCAGGTTAGGACAACTGTAGCCTTGTTGGAGAAAGTGTGTCTGTCACTAGTGTTGGGTCTCCAGGTGTTCCTGGCAATACTTTTGGTCTGTTCTCTGTTTTCCCTCGTGAGCTCTTCTTTTTTTTAAAAAAAAA
>JADRCC010524595.1:0-11003 GCA_019843855.1 Hylomyscus alleni
TAAATCTTGTCCCTATAAGAGTTGTCTTGGAAAGGAGATATCATTTAAAATGTAAATAAAGAAAATTAATAATAATAATAAAACAAAAAGTTGTCTTGGTTATGGTGTCTGTTCAAAGCAGTAAAGCCCTAACAAAGACAATTAGAAATAAAAGCTGTATTTCTCTCTGTTGCTACATATCTGGATAAACAAATGGGTGGGGCAGAAAGGATGGCTCAGCAGGTAAAGCATTCACTATATAAGCATAAGAACATGAATTTAGAACCGCAGAACTCAAAAACCCACATATGGTAGCATGTGAATATAATCCAAGGTTGGGGAGAAAGGGACAGGTGGATCCCTAGAGGGGACCAGCCAGTCTAGCTGAATCAGTGAGGCCCAGGTTCAGCGAGAGATGGTATCACAAAATAAGGTGGAGAGCAATCAAGAAGGCCAACCAACATCTACCTCCAGTCTACACACACATATAGAATATACACATGCATGTGCACACACAATAGCAGATACATAGAATGAAAACACACACACACACATACACACACATACACACAAAACCATGTGAACTAAAAGAAGCACTCAGAACAAATTTCTCCATAAGGATCATATGTTACACACTGATCTTTGAATTCAGATTTCAATTACCAAGTGCACAGACAACATTGAGAAGTTTCAAAGGACCGGGCAGTCATCTATTGTCAGAAGCTTTTAGGAATTGAATTTCAGAGTGATACACGGAAGGATGGAAGAAGACACACAGAATGGGAAGAAGTCCACTTTCAGCATCACTTTAATTTTTATTTTATTTTATTTTTTTAGTTGAAACAGAACCCCATGTAGAACAGAATGACCATAAATTCCTGCTCTTCCTACTGTCTCCTTTTTCTCCTCCTCCTCAGGGCTAGGATCTATGAGCACTACTTCTAAAGATGGGAATTATTATGGTGAACAACACACACACACACACACACACACACACACACACACACACACACACGCCCATCATCTATTCAGAATTAACAAGCAATTTTATCATAGCCAGACACACCACTGACATAAATCCTGCTGCATTATATTATACCAGGGTAAAGTCACAGTGATTTACTATATATTTCACAGGCTAGTTACGAAATTCATCCATATTATATATCACTCAAAATGTCTTTTGAATCAAGGCAACAGTGACCCAGACTATGCCACAGCTCCAGTTCCAGTGAGTGAGACATACACCATAAAAAGCAAAGCTTGATTTTACACATGATGGCTTAGCATCAAGCACTTCTATGTCAAAAGATAAATGGGACCAATAAAGGGGCTTATTATTACAGAGGCCACCGACAGACCTAAAAAAAAAAAAAAGAAAAGCATGACCCAGTGTCATGCTTCCCAAAGCAATTCTCTCAGCTTCATTTTACATTTATTGTTTTATGACTTTTCACGTGATGAAATCCCTCTAAATGAGACCTTTTGGTATTTTTCAACTCCAGAACATTCCTTTTTCCAACCATAACTGTTTTGTCTTTTTTAAGCTGGCAAAAGTAGTCATCTTCCTCTTGTCCTCAAATACAAGCTGCCCCTTATTCCAGAACTCTGCCTTTCTATACTTGATGAACAACTGCTCTTACTGTCTTCTTGGCCTCAGTCCTCTTCAAATCATCCTTCAGTGACAGCGCCCCGAGGCCTTCCTGAGGTTCAGGGCTACTTTCTGCCTACAGATCTCTGTTCTGCTACTGGTTCCTCTGCAGTTTTCTAGTCAGTCTGTGACCTGCTGTGTATCTGGTGAGCAGGTGACTGAGAAACTGACAAGCAGCTGAAGAGGGGACATGAAGACACTGTAATGCTGAAAGCCCTAAGACAGACAGCACAAAATCATGAACAAGGAAGAGTCCAGAGAAAAAGGCAGGAGGAGTTCAAGTGCTAGTCTCCCCCCCCCCCCCACTGTCTAGCCCAGTGGCCATTGTGACAGAAGGAAGGCTTGAGTTGCATGCCTCAGTAATGGCACTGCGATTCATGGTGAGATGTTTTGTCAACTCCACACAAACTGCAGTGACCTGCAAAGAGAAACCTCAGTTGAGAAAATGCCTCCATCCTAATGCCTTAAGGGAAATTTGAAAGACATTTTCTTGATTATTGATTGGTGAGGGACAATCCAGCCTATTGAGGTTGTGCCATTCACTGGCAGATAGTCCTGGGTTATAAGAAAGAAGGCAGAGCAAGCTATGAGGAGCAAGAAGGTAGGCAGCATTCCTCCATGGCCTCTGTTCCAGCTCCTGCTTCAAGGTTCTAACTTGAGTTCTTGTCCTGATATCCCTTCATGACAATCTACAGCTATAAGCTAACATATAGTATTTCCTCTCCAAGTTGCTTTTGGTCATGGTCTTTATCAGAATAGAAATCAACTAAGATAGATATGTAGTACAATTGTAGGAGAATAAGGACTTCATAAATAGGAACTCATACCATAGAAGGCGGCCTAGAGAAGGAACTACCTACAAACCAAGATGCTGGCCCTCATCAGACTCTACATTTGCAGTACCTTTTCTGGGTTCCAGAAATACTTGCTGCTTAAGTATTTCCAAGACTATAGCATTGTTTTTAGAGCAATATGAATGAACTATAACATGTCATAAGGAATAACAAAATTAATACATGCCCAAACACCTAGAAAGATGCCTTTAAACATGCCAAATATTCTCCATGTAAAAGATTAATATTTATGAACGGATTAGCCCTTTAAAACTCCCAACTCACACTAATGAAAATTGTAAGTTATTAATAAAATATGGAGCTTAAAAATATTTTAGGATTTCCCACAATCCCACACAGATGCGCCTGCCCGTCTCCAGTTATACTGACTTACGTACATGTTTGAGTTTATGTAGTACTGTATATAATCCACTTAAAAGATCTACAAGGTCATCCTTTGTAGCCAGGTGGCTCCATAGTAAAGGCACCCACTACCAAGCTTGACCACCTGAGTTCAGTCCCCAGGACTGACTCTTACAAACTATCATCTGATGTCCGCACCCATGCAGACACACACACACACACACACACACACACACACACACACACAAAATAAACAGGTTATATTAAAGTTTTTTAAATCTACAAAGTTAACTCATAATACATAAAAGTCTCATCTTTAGTTATATAAACTCTATTTTCTGCTATAAGTAACAGGAAAAGACCGTGCTGTATTTAGTTTTATTCTGAATTCTCAAATCATAATCCCTAAACGTGGAGATAAAATGGAAATTCAGAACAAGGCTGAGGGAAAAATATCAAGGTTCAGAAGGAGTGGAAAGTGAACGGGAACTTGAGCTCACAGGAGAAATCCTAACCACACTTGCAGAGTCCCCTCCCCTCTTCTGGCTGGGCCCCAGTCTCCTAAAAGCGGGAGGAAAACCACAGTCTGGTTTCCTGGGCTGGGCAGAAGCCCTGTTCACTCAGAGGAACCAGAACTACAGTGTATTTTATCTGTCCATAAAAAGGTTCAGACTTGAGGTAGTGTGGGCTGAGGAAAGATGATATGCATAGAAAATTTCAGAGTTACACGTCACACTTGGGGCATCAAAGGAAGGCAGAAAAGACAGAAAGACAGTTGGATACACATGGATAGAAAACTGGGAATGGGTGGTCTGGACTCCTATCCAGAGAAGCTGCAGCACCCTGTAAGCTCAGTGCAGTTTTATATAAAGCTGGACAGGGAGGCAGGGTTATTGAAGTCAGAGAAAGGAGAAGGCAGAGTTTATGGTACAGCAAGGAGACAGGCTTAGTGAAACCTCCATAGAAGCAGTCTCTTTAGGGGTACAGTCTTTGTAAGTATGGACTAAGACGGACATTTTCTGCAACAGCTGTCAACACACACACTTGTTCCCCTGAGTGAGGTTCACCATCCCTCTGAGCCTCATGGGGTGGCGTGGAGGGTGGCTGGGACAAGGGGTTGCCATTCCTTCATGGGTCTGAGGCTTTGGCGTTCTAGACTTGGCTGTGCCCATGGCAACAGCACACTCTTATTCAGAACTTCACCCACTCAGAGCTTCCTCCAGTCCCTACAGTCACAAAACTGCAAGGGTTCAAGAAAAACATTCTTGAACCTATTTTTTTTTTCTTTTTGAGAGGCCTGAGACCCTATTTGTGCCCCAGCAAAAAACAGAGGATAATCTGTAGAAAGAAGGCCATCTCACCCTCAGCACAAGTTCATCTAGAAATGACTTCCCGCCCCAAAACTCTACAATACTCTACCTCACGCCCTACTCTCCTCCCTGCTGAGAAGAGTGTGTCACAGGCTCTGCAAAGGCATTCATTCTCATTTTGCCTACAATAGAGGTAATCCCTGAACAGGGTTAGGTAAGTTAATGCGTCCACAATCTCACCACACGACTGGCACAGCAGACATTCTACTGCTACTGGGTGTGCTGGACTTTGAATGGTGGGCCATGGTGGCATTGCCCCTGCATCACTTTTAAGTGCACTGTTGAAAGAGAATGCCTCTTTAAGGAGCCATGAGCTCTACATTCACAAAGTTATCATTACAGTGTAGGCGCCTCTACAGTGAGAGGGTAAAAAAAAAGTAAATAAAAATTAAGAACAAAATAAAAACCAAAGCCAACCAAAGCAACCAACTTCAAACTTTTACAGCTTCTCTGAATGTAACTGCAAGCCTCAGCTGGTGCAACTTAGCTCTCTGCGAGGGAAGCGTCAAAATTGAAAATTAATTGACTGCCCCCAAGGTTCTGAGAATCAGAATTGGAAATCTCTGCTCCCCAGTCACCATTCCCTCTATGACCTAACTTGACTACACAAGCACACAGCATTTCTTATGAGAAATACCCAGATGACCTACTCAGTTTTACGTTTGTGGTGAGCAATATAGAAAGAATATAAAAAATAAATGAGGCCGAGTTTTCAAAATGTTCTGATTTAGGGAGGAATACTAGATTATACAGAATAATATAGAATTAATTCAATGTTCGGTGATTAAATTCTTATCATAAGCAGTAAATGGGCTCAACCCAATGAGATCAGTAATTCTGGGGGATGCCGGGTACAATGATAACTGCTCTAACAAGAAAGAAATCTAAATTCATCACTTTAGATTACCCCCAAAAGACAATGTTGTGAATCATCAAAAAAAAAAAAAGAAAGAAATATTATCCATTATCAGAAACATGTGAGAGACTATAGTGAGATTATATCAGCTAACACAAGTCTTAAGTCACTATCCCCTTGGGAGGTGATCTATGTTCAAATTAATTAATTTGTTACAAAAATACTAAGTACATCTCCTCAGTAATTAGCTTCTATTTCATTTCAGCCTTATCCTAAATGAAATTAAGAAAAGTAACAAGTAAGGACCCCAGAGGAAGACATATAGACAATAAATATAAAAAAAGCAATGAAAGCTCGGTATTCTTTCAAAACAAAAAGTAGACACCATGGCCGAAAGCTGAGGAATAGAATCTCTATCTGTGATTTTAACAATATTTCAATCATCTGCAATCGTTTTTTAAGATAAAGCAAATTTAATAATCAGGAGAGCCAAAATCAAAATGCAAGCACTATAGCTATTGGGTTTCAAATTGGACTCTATGCTTCCTTGAAGGTGAGGCCAGGGGCCACTAACCTCTGAAGGAAAACTCTGCCAAGGAGTTCTCTGTTCACCTGAAGCATGGGAACAGACATGAGACTCTGGCAGGTTCTTGTGTAAATTGAAGCTAAAGAGAGCATAACATTCAACCCAGGGAATGGGAGGTGCCGTGCAATCAAAATAGCATATGTCTAGGTTTAAATGAGCACAGGCCCTTCTGGCACAATACACTAAAATGACTCTCTCTTTGAAAGGTTCCTAATAAAAAGCTGTTTGTCAAAGAGTTAAGACCCTGGAATCTTCCTTCAACAACTGGTGTTTTCAACTGCTATAAGGAAAACTTTCAACATGACCTTCACATAGAAAACTCACCAAGGTTGAGACATTTAGCCAGACTTTTGGGGAGGAAGCCTGTGTATCCATGGCAAGGAAAGAGATAGGCATTCTTTATAACACACAGCAAAGAATCATGACAAGACGGGGGTCATTTGCCAGGGGGCTGTGAGTGACAGAGCAACTGGGAGCCTATGCATGAGTGGATCATTGGAATCAGAATGGGAGTTAGAAAAGTCTTAACCTAGTCAATGTCAGCTTCAGATCTCCAAGGAGCATTCAATTCCGATCAGCATGTCCTCATAATGAGGTCTCTGATGTCACCTCCCCAGAGAGCAAAAGGAACTGGCTAGTGACACCCAGGCTTTGCTGAGTATTTGCCAACTAAATGCAAAAAATAAACGAAACTGAACTGTGTAGATTTAGAAGGCAGGCACATTAAGTTCTGTTCTGACTTTCTTTCATTTTGAATTCATAACTATGAGAGCAGATGTAAATACACACACATGCCACCCCCCTCACATACATATACACATACACACATGCACACACATGAACCCAAATGAGCATTACTTAAGACTGAAGGGAAAGAGAGTAACTTACTATCCTGGCAAGGCTTTGTTTAATAAATTACTTGGCAGAGTTTGGCCTAATCCATAAAGTAATTTTAAGTACCATTTTGCCCATAGATCATCCCAATAAAAGTCTAATAACTACACTAAATTTTTAAGGAACTGATTTAATTAAAATCGGATTCAACAGATATTTAGCAATTATTTATTATGGTGCGTTATGCTAGTACCTAACAGGCCCATTGGAGCCTCACCCTGCCTTCAAATACCTAGTTTAATAAAGCATGGGAAAGAGGGGAGGCTTGAAAAGTATAAAATGGCCACTTTTGGGGACCTGGCTGTACCAGTCCTCCCAGTGTGAGACATTATCCTTGAATATGACTATCTTGAGGCATAGCCTCTCAGATGATATCAGGGTTAAATGAGGCTACATGGATTGGCACTGGTCCAGCCTATTTTCCTTCTAAGGAACAGACACCAAGAGGCGTATGCACAGGGAAAGCCCCTGTAAATAAGGGGAGGAGCTGCTGCCTTCCAATCAAGGCCAAGAAAAAGCAAGCCTGTTTATATTGAACTCCCAGTCTCCAAAACAGCAAGAAAACACCGTTCCGTTGTGTAAGCCTCCCAATCCATGCTAACTTGTCACAGTTGCATTACTAAACTGCTCTACCACTCTGTAAAGAGCACCAAGTGATATGTACCAGGGTGGAGGCAATTATGTGAACTTCACTAGTCACAGTGAAGGCAATGATAAAGCAATCTATTTACCAAATAAACTGGGGGGCAGGGAGGCAGGTAGGTGACTTAGAGCAAAGTGGAGAAAATTCTGCTATAGGTTTCAGAGGCTTTCTTGTGAGCAATAAATGACTGTGTGTGTACGAGCGTGTGCACATGTGTGTGTGGTCAGTCTGTACACCCGTTCTTGTATGTGTCTATGTTTGGAGATGCCAGATAGGTCAGGTGTCTCCCTCAGTGATGCTCCCCTACTTTTACCAAGGTAGGATTTCTCACTGGACCCAAAGCTCACCATTTTGGCTAGTTTAGCTAGCCAACTTGCCCCAGAGATCCTGTCTCTGCCTCCAAGGAGCTAGCATTATAGGCACATGACCACATCAGCCCGGGATTTTCTGTGAGTGCTAGGGATCTACACTCCCCAGTCCTCACATCTGCATAACTACCTCTCTAGCCTCACTACAAGGTCATTAAGGAGACTCAATGAGCCTGTGAGACAGCTCAGCAGGTGGAGGCACTGACTGCTCCAGCCTAAATACCAGAGTTTCAATTCTGGAACACAGAAAGCTGGAGAGGGTGTTCCCCTCTATAATCCTAGCCCTGCTCTCCTGATAAGAGGTGGAGAATGGACCGTTGTTCAAAAGCTCAAGGGAGAGTTAACCCAGAATACTCAGAGTTAACAGGGCAGAGACAACGGAGATGGCACAAAGAACAAGAGTGATACTGCCTCAACACTGAAGGAGAGGATCAACTCCAGAAGTTGTCCTCGAAACTACACACATGTGCCTAGACTCACATACACACAAAATTAAAAGGGCGGAGGAGGAAGAGGAGGGGAAGGAGGAGAGGAAGGAAGAAGGAAAGGAGGAGGAGGAAGTAGAGGAGGAGAACAACAGCAACAAATTGCCCAAGATCATCTGACTCTCAATCCGCACTATTACAATTCTCTCCAGTCATAAAGTTCTGAAACTTTCTGAACTCAGAAACTTCAACTTTGTTGTGGTTTTTCAGCAAACTTCAATTCACATAACAATTCATACTGAAAACAGAAAACAGTGGTTTATTTAACTATAATAATCAAGAGAGATTACACGTTGGGTAGAATTCTTACCAATAAAGATGAGGAAGCTCTCTTACCAATAGAGATGAGGGTTATAAAAGCATTCCAAGCATGGCCCAAGATTCTGTGTAATGATGGCTACAGTATTTAGAGAGCTACTGGAGCAAGAGGATAGGACTTGTTCCTGGGCAGTTGCGGCACACGCCTTTAATCTTAGCACTTGGGAGGCAGAGGCCGGTGGATTTTTGAGTTCGAGGCCAGCCTGGTCTACAGAGTGAGTTCCAAGACTGCCAGGGCTATACAGAGAAACCCTGTCTCAAAAAAACTTAGAAAAAAAAAGATAGGACTTGTTAAAGCCAGCTTGTCAAGAGCTTCAAATGTGAGAAACGAGTGCAGAATTAAGTGGACATATAGAAAAGAGAATATCAATTGTCTACATTTTAGACACAAGAATAACTATTCCTGAATATGCATCAGCACTCTGTATAGGGGAAATGAAATCACTAAATTCTGATTTTCTTAAAATACAGAATTGATAATCTATTAATATTTGGATTTATAATCTATTAATATTATAATACCTTCCTGAGTTTACATACTCAGTATACACTGAAAGATATTCCACAGCTCCCTAGTCTCAACCTGAAAGAACTTAGAAAAAAAAACAAACAAATGTCAATATCAAAAGGGCATATGAACTCTAACTCTAAATTCACATTCAGTACATAACATTAGATGTCATTAGCAATACCAGTGACATGAGCCTTCTAGGCACCAAATGAAATTTGACTGCTCTAAATAAATCTTTAAAAAATCTGAAATTGGACTGCTCTAAAACCCCTCATTTTTAGCCTCTTACACTCCACATTACAAGCCAAGGAGACATCACTCTGTCTCAGAACTGAAATCTCCACCCCAATTAATAAACAAGATAATATAACATTTCATACCATTAACTACATCATGCATTATTAGATCATTGAGGATACGTTAGAAAACCCTCCTGGCAACTAGACATTTATTTATACTACGTTAACTTGAAGACTTCAGTGAAACTTAGATAATCAAAAGAGTATTTAAAACTTAGCTCATTAAAAGAACATTGTCCTAACACAATAAGTTTCCACAGACGTCAAAATAAACGAAAACCCCAATCCAGGATTTGACCTTTAATTACATCCTTTGTATTTATCAAAGACAAATGTCAGAACACCCACCCACATGATTGCATCTCCGGGCCACGGGAAAGCGAACAACTGCTAACTGCTAACTACCATGAAAATGGATGTTGTAATCTGCCTCCTCAGGGATATAATCTGATAGAATGTAGAGAATTTTAATTTGCAGTAAATTCATCCAGGCCTCTTTTTTTCTGAGTATTGTTTGGGAGCAGGAATACAAAATGACCAAATACTTGCAGTATCTAGCTCAGTTCTATTTGTTGAGGAAGGAAAGCAACATCTATAAAGAAAAGAAAAGGGAGACAATTGTCCTTTGCCCAAACAAACTTCTAAGGATGGACGGAAGAAGAGATGGCCTGGCCTCTTCTATAGGACTCTGTGGCAGAAATTTCCTTCCTGCAGGCATGGGATATTGAGTTCCTGGACACACAGTGATATCCCAATGGCAGGCCAAGAGACCAAGTTTTTCAAAGAAGAAGTAGTATGCAGCCTAAACATGGGTGCTCCAGCTATGCCTCTCCCTCCCAATGTAAATAGCCTTAGCCACCTGCGAAAAGAACCATCTCCAACAGGATGAAAGTTTTGCTGACTGTGCTTCTTCCCATCAATAAAGACTCCAGAAGAGGCAGCAGGAGAGTAGCCTCCAAATGAGACACAGAGAAGGAAGAAAATACATAAGAAGCTTAAAGTATAAAGCGCAAAAACTGTCCCTTTGAAGGCAGTGCTGTAGACAGTCAGGAAATACACCTCTCACATAAATGCAACTAGCTTTCATGATCGTGAGTCTTGGGCCACCTGCTTTCTCAAGGTAAAACCATTGAACTAAAAATAAGAATGTATTGATTTTCTAAGAATATTGAAAAGCAAGGGCTGTAGGTTTTAGAACATGTTGCAGAGAGAGGAGTCACTGAACTATAAGTTACATATTTGTAAGTGACTTGGCTGCATTTCTAAAGGCAGCACTATTTTTGCTATTAAGCTACAGGAAAATGATCCAGAAACAAAAGCACTGTGTTCAAAGGCAGGGGCATCAGTGGGGACCCTCCCAAGGAAGCACAAGCCTGCTCAGCATGAATAGGAACCTATTTTCACGGACTAAAAGTTAATACTGTGACAGATAACTTTCCAATAAAGGTGAAACTTTTCACACTCTGGACAATCCTCTCTTCAAACCTTAACGCCTGCAGAATTCAATTATGACTAAAGTAAAACTTCAAGGAAATAAATATTTCATATACACATGCACAGAAGTGTGTGTATAACCAGTGACCTTCATTAGTCAGTAGACTGAGTCTTTACATGACATATTTATAGATGCACTACGTGCTCACCCATTTTGGAGCCCTGGTTCTCAAAGACATGCCTAGATATTCTAAGAAAGAAAGCCAAAGAGGATAGATCGCATATTAAGTTATTATCCTTGCAGATGCACCACCACACTGTCCACATGCTCAACAGGAACCTCAGGCCATACTTATCAGCTGGTTAACATAAGGGGCGAACGTGCCAAGTACCTTCCATGAGGCTAGGATGAG
>JADRCC010524621.1:3622-14325 GCA_019843855.1 Hylomyscus alleni
CCCCCCCCCCCCCCCCCCCCAGCACTTTTTCCTTTGGCCTGTATTTCCACTATCATTCCTGACCACCCCACCCCCTGGTCCTGAAAGAAGATTAAGTTTGAAGCCTGTGCTAGCTAGTTAGAGAGCCACCAGCCTTAGAAAAATAAACTGTGAGAAAGCCCAGGCGCCTCAGGGCAGGCCAGAACAAAAGCGGGTCATTAGCATCCTGGGAAGAGATAAAGCCATGCAGAATGGGACCTCTGATCTTCCTTGAAATAGCTTAAGTTTAACCAGATGCCCCTGTTGACTCAAGCAAGCTGTTAGCATTGTTAGCATTCTGGAAGATGTTCCTGTTGACTTAGATTTACACCACCCTGACCTGCATGTAACCTAGTAGATGTTTTTAAATCAGCCAATAGTGCATGGCTACACCAATTCCTTTGTTCCCCAAGATCTATCCCCCATATAAACCCCTAACTCCCGGGCCTCGTGGTCAACACCTCTGTCTCCTGAGTGGGACGTGTGTTGGTCCGGAGCTCTGAATTAAAGTGCCTCATGTGTTTTGCAGCAAGATGGTCTCTCGTGTTTCCTTGGGTGCACGTTCTCCCGTTCTCCCGGGACTTGAGCGGGAGTCTCCCTACGGGGGTCTTTCATTCCCAAATGGAGGTATGTATACTGTTCTCAAGTAGGTCATACAATACACCAGTGGCCAAATTTAAATAAAATAAATGAGTCACATAATACATTTAAATGAGTTCTTTGTATTTTTTAAAGTTATCTTGTGACCAAAACAGGACTATACTTGGGAAGGAGGAGGAAGCAGGACGTAAACCGTGTGAACCCATGGCTTTGTTCACTGGAATATGGTCTATCTTACTAAAGTACCATGAGAAAGGAAATATAGGAAAATCAGAAGCCTGGCAGTGGCAGCACATGCTTTTAATCCCAGGAGCTCAGAGGCAGAAGCAGACAGATATCTGTGAGTTCAAGGCGAGCATGGTCTACAGAGTAAGTTCCAGGACAGCCAGGGCTACAAACAGAGGAAAAAAAAAAAAAAAAACCTAACTTACAAAATTAAAAAAAAAAAACCAAGCCAAAAACAAAAAGCAAACAGAATATCAGAAAAATATCACTAACAATACCACAGTCTAGAAAAAATTGGTGTTTTACACTAGTATGAATGCATACATTGATGTGTATGCATAAGACTTGTATTTAACATTTTTGTATAAGAATGTAAGTGTATATATGCTCTACATCGATGTGTGCACACACATTTGCACATATCTGTATACCTGGTATATTTTAGAATACATTTATATGCT
This sequence comes from Hylomyscus alleni, assembly GCA_019843855.1. Lineage (NCBI taxonomy): Eukaryota > Metazoa > Chordata > Mammalia > Rodentia > Muridae > Hylomyscus > Hylomyscus alleni. The sequence continues at coordinate 4,927 of JADRCC010524621.1, forward strand.
ATATAAGTATGTATACTCATTTACTTGGTACTTGGTGCATCAATCTGTCCATGCGTGTCAATTTATGTTGGTTTTTGTTTCATTGTTTGAATGATGCTGTTCTGTGTTTCATGTTGAAAAGGAAAAAAAAAATGGCTACCTAGAAAAGTCTGCAATTGTGTTTGTTGAGTTCAACAAGTGACAAGATGCTTTTTCCTCTTGAAATCAAGCTAAAAAGTATAAGAAAATTTTGTTTGGTCTACAGGTACACAATGTGTGTAGCCACTTCATTTTTGTTTCTGACTGGTTTTAAATGTATAAATATGTTCTGTGTGTCTTGGTTACTCTAGTATTGGCTTATATATTATTTGAGTTTAGTTAGAAATTTGTAACATTGGTAACAGAAAGTTACCTTAAAACTGTTAACTCAGAGTCGGAGTTGTAAAACCTAGTAAACAAGAACATCTCAGAAAAACATCAGGAGGCCAGGACTCTCCATTGAGCTTAAGGTCAGGAAGTTTAAAAGAATTCACTGAGTAGCATTTGGCCCCAGGAGATGCCCCAATCGAAGGGAGTAAAGGTTCCAAGAGCTGCCCCTTCCTCAGTGGGGGTGGATCTCTCACCACCTCTTCTGCTTGCCAAAGCTATTTTCTCACCAGGGGTGGCCAATGGACATAAAGAACAATGGGCTCCACCAATGATAGATAACCAACTCATACTGTTACCTAAAATCTATATTCTGAAAAAAATAAAGAGTGGGTGCTTTTGTTCTTGGGGGGTTACCGCCTTTCCTTTCAGTCTGGGATGACCCCAGTGCATGGGAACAATAAAAATTCTCTTGCTTTTTGCATCAATCAGGCTCCACGTGGTTCACTCAGGGAGTCTCCGGTAAGCTAAGGCTTGACAGAGTCTTACAGAGTCATTTTAAACAACAACAAATGACATGAGCCAACCCAGGATAACAGGTCTCTAAAGATCTGATAATATTTTATCTAATTCTTATGTATGGATTTATCAGACTAGGATTTAGGGCAATGTCTCTTTGAGGTATTGGAGGTTGCACCATCATGCATTCATATGCAGGAACTGGAAGCCAAAAACTTTGCAGCATGGGGGTGATTCACTTGGTGTTTTCAGAGAGACTAGATTGTTTGTCAGATGTTGAGTTTTGCTTTCCAAAGTTATGGTTGTGTTCTGATATTGCAAAAGAAACTTTAAAACTAGAGTTAAACTGCCAGTGTTCCATTGGCTGAAATTTGTAGTTTGAGCATGATCACAGGCCTCAGGAAATAGGCCCAGATTAAGAAACATTTACATTTGAGTTAATGAAAAGCTCAGAGCTAGCTTAGCGAAGAAGGCTTGTGTGACACTCCTTTTGTCTTTGTCATCCTGACTAGCCCCTAGAAAGGTATTTATTGCCTTGTTTGTTCCATGGGGAGGAACAAGTCTCAGACCCCAAGGCATTCTACAGGCAGCTTTTGGAGGCATGAAGCTGCTTCCTAGCCAAGAAAATCCATTTCTGAACTTATCAGAGCAACCCCAGGAATCTCAGGATTGGGCCTCAATTCCACCACCCACACAGTACAGACTCCAGAAATGGGAGTTCAAACCCTGCCTACAGGAGTCTGGGACCTTGCCTCCAGGGACCTGGGGATTACTTTTAGGCTGAAGAAGGATTATTATAAAAGGATTGCAGATCTCTCCAGGTATTATAGGCAATGATTATGAAGGAGAAATTAAAATTATGTCTGCTTCCCCCATGACATTATAACTGTACCTGCTAATAAAAGAATTGCTCAACTTATTTTAGTTTCATTACATCTGCTACCTTAAGAGAGGACAAGGTGGCCTTAATTCCTCTGATGTGTAGGTTTAATCTATTACTAATAAGAAATCTAATCTTAAAATACTAATTGAAGAAAAAAGTCTTTGAAGGGTTAATAGACACTGGAGCTGATGTGGTCACTCACCTCCAAGGGATTGGTTATTCCATTAATCCAAAACAAAGTTCCAAACTTAAGGTTTATGAAGGTTAATGAAACTAGGAACTTGTGGGGTCATGGCAGCCTGCCTTACCTACTCCAGCTGCCATTCCAGGAAGTGTATATAGAATTATTATGGATTTAGAAGATTGTTTTTATACTGTTTCATTGCATCCTGGTGACTGGGAGGTTTGCATTTAGTGAGCTTGCTTGAAATTTTGAAGAGCCCATGAAGTGATATCATTAAAAGGTTTTGTCTTAAGGACTCGCTAATGGCCCTACATTATGTCAAAATTTTGTTTCTGCTTCAATACAAGAAGTTAGGACTTTGAATCTTTCAGTGTATATTATTCATTATATGGATATTTTATTAGCTGATCCCTCTGAGGGAGTTTTACTACAAGCCTTTGTTCTTCTTATACAACAAGCTCTAAAATGTTGGAGTAGTTGTTGCTCCAGAGAAGATTCAAATGCAATATCTTTTTCAATATTTGGGGCCTCAGTTATATCCTAAACAAATTGTGGCACAGAAAATCCAGATGAGAAAAGATAGTTTACCTACTTTAAATTATTTTCAAAAGCTTCTAGGAGATATTAATTGACTAAGACCTCACCTTAAGCTTAGCTTAAGCTCACCACGGGAGGACTTAAGCCTCTGTTTGATATTCTTAAAGGAGATTCAAACTAACTGGTGAGGGATGAATAGCTTTGCAGAAAGTATTAGATAACAACAAATACATTATATAGACTATGATCAGTTGTTGGCTGTGTTATTGCTACTCAATGTGCCCACAGAAGTTCTTTGTTAAAAGGAACCATTAATGTGGATTCATTTTTCTTCATCTCCAAGTAAAGTTTGAACACCCTATTATGAAGCTGTTGCTGTTTTAATACAGAATTAAAGGATGGAATTATGAAATATTTTGGAAAGAATGACTTAAGACCCTGGTGAAATATTTATTCCTTATTCCAAATAGCAATTAAATTGGTTATTGGAGAATAATTATATTTTGCCTATTGCATGTGCAAATTTTCAGGCAAAATTAATAATAATTATCCAAAAGACAAGTTGTTAGAATTTGCTTCTATGCATGCTTTTTTATTTCCTGTAGGTCTGTGTATATAGTCAATAGAGAAAGAATTTACTGTATTTATAGATGGCTCATCTAATGGGAAAGCAACATATCTAATTGTATCCCATGTTCATTCTCTTTGAGTTTCTCTCCAGTTCAGCACAAATAATTGAGTTAAATGCTGTAGCCACTGTTTTTGAAATGTTGAAAAATCAAGCTTTTAATTTGTATATTGATAGCCAATATATATATAGCTCATGGTTTACAATTGCTTGAAATTGTTTCCTTTTTAGATACTGGTAATTATCAAAATTCATAGTTATTTGTACAAATTCAGCTTAATTTAAGAGAACATACTTTTCCTTAACTTTATAGGACATTTAAGAGTTCTGATTTTGAGGCCAACCTGGTCTACAGAGTGAGTTCCAGGACAGCCAGAGCTATACAGAGAAACCCTGTCTCAAAAAACACACAAAACAACAACAACAACAAAAAAGAGTTCATACTGGATTGCCTAGACCCCTGGGCAATGCCACAGCAAATTTGTATACCAAGTAGATTATAGGCTTTACATAGGAACAACTGGTCATATAATTTCATTCTTTACATCATCAAAATAGTAATAGATTGAGACAATAATTTGGTATTTCTAGAGAATGTTCATGTCAAATTGTAAAGACTTCCTCAATGTTCTCAATTTCTACCTGTATCACATAATAGTGTTAATTCTTGAGGACTTATACATGATCAATTATTGCAAATGGATGGTACTCATATTTCTGATTTTGGAAAATTAAAATATGTACATGTGACTATGTATATCTTTTCAAAATTTTTAGTTGCAATTGCTTTAACAGGAGAAGCAACTAAAAATGTAATTAGTCATTGCCTGCATTATTTTTCTATGCTGGTTGTTCCAAATCAGATTAAAACAGATAATGGAACTAGCTAATACAGTCAAACATTTGAGATGTTTTGTAGATAACCTAATATTACCCATATTACTGAGATTCTTTATTATCCTGAAGCACAAAGTATTATAGACCAAGCCTATGGAACTTTAAAACAATATCTTCATAAAAAACAAAAAAGAGGGAATTATATCCCAGTGTACTGGCTGGTTTTGTGTGCCAACCTGACACAGGCTGAAGTTATCACAGAGAAGGGAGTTTCAGTTGGGGAAGTGCCTCCATGAGATCCAGCTGTGAGGCATTCTCTCAATTAGTGATCAAGGGGGTAGGGCCACTTGTGGGTGGTGCCATCCCTGGGCTGGAATACTTGGATTCTATAAGAGAGCAGGCTGAGCAAGCCAGGGGAAGCAAGCCAGTAAGGAACATCCCTCTATGGCCTCTGCATCAGCTCCTGCTTCCTGACCTGCTTGAGTTCCAGTCCTGACTTCTTGGTGATCACAGCAATGTGGAAGTAAGCTAAATAAACCCTTTCCTCCTCAACTTGCTTCTTGATCATGATGTTTGTGCAGGAATAGAAACCCCAAGACACCCAGTATACCACATTACTTAAATCATGCTTTTTACTTGTAAAATTTTAAAATTTGAATGCCAAAGAACTTTCTGCTGAGTGTCTACAGCACCCTACAACTAGGCATACTTATGCCTAGGTGAAATGGAAGGATCCACTTACATCCTGATCAGGTATTTAATATGAGGAAGAGGGCATGTTTGTGGTTTTTTTCCCCCACAGGATGCTACAGGAGATTGCTAGTTGCCAGAGTGATTGGTGTGACATGCTGATGCTGAGACAAAGAATGATGCTGACCTGTGAACTTGCTGAGTGCCCAGACAATGGTGACAGCAAAGCTGTATTGGACATCTGTTCCTGACCCACCTTTGTTTGCCTATATCCCAGATTGGACAAGCTGCCTGACTCAAGCTTTTAGATCTTGTGGGAGAGACAACATGGAGACTGTGGAAATTGACTTAGAAAAATTAATCAAAAGGAGAAGATATAATGACTCTTCTCTTTCTTTTAATGTGACCAGTCATTCTGACACAACCATGAACTGGTCTATAAATTAATCCAATATTGGAAAAAAGGAAATGACAGTCTTCATTTTGAAAGCTGGTTTTAGACATTTTCAGAGACATATTTGGAAGTTAGTTGCAGTTCTTTATGAAGTTACTTTTGCAGTGGGTAGAATCGGACAGGATCTGGATTTCAAACAACTGTTTGTTAGTGCATGTGATTAAGCTCCTAATCTTCTATTCCTTCAACAGGGAGGACTATGTACAGCCCTGCATGTAGAATGTTACTTTTACATCAATCATTCAGGAATAGTAAATTGATTATATGACTAAAGTTCAAGAAGGGCTAGCCTAAAGGAAAAGAGAAAAAGAAAAGAATCAGGGATGGTTTGAATCCTGATTTTCCAATTCCCCATGGTTTATAACTTTAATTTCTATACTGCTTGGATCAGTAATTATAATTTTGCTGCTTTTAACTTTTGAACCTCTTATCTTAAACAGATTGGTTGCCTTCACACAGGATCACTTTCAGCAAGGCCAGCTATTCACCATGGCAGTTATTCATTGCAATGAAGAAATGCATTGAGTGCATATCTGTATGCCCTTTATGGCTTTAGTTTGAATGTGAAAGAGTGTGCTATGGAAGGCTGGGAGTCAGAGATGGGTAAGAGTGTTCTTAAGCTCCTATCAACCTAAGACAGAGACATACATCAAAGCTATGTTTGTTCTCCCTGACAGGTAAGAAGAAGTAATATAGACACCAACCTAAGACAGGCACCCTTTACCCTAGCTGGGATTATGGAAAACAAGTAAATCTTGTGCCCCTGTCCAATTCATCTTTAAAAAACAACAAAAGGGGGAATTGTGCACTTCCCCCAGCCTTGAGTAGGCTAAACAGACCTTGAGTACTTGCCACAATGGTTTCACGGCTTCAGGCCTTACCACATTTGCAGTTTCCCACAGGAGAGGACTGCCACTGACCTTGCTTTGCAACACAACAGCTAAAACAAAGGATGGGTCTGGTGGCTGTCCCTATATAAATACAGTGCTGAATATTAAACTTTGCGCCTTGATCAGAAACTTTGTCTTAACTTCATTCTTCTCTCACATCATGTTCTTTTTCATTTCCAGCCCACCTTTTATGTAGACTCAATTCATCCATGGCCTCTGGACAGCTGAACTCTGAGTGGAAAGATTTGATGGAGACAATCCATTTAAAGTTGAGTGTTTCAAGCTCCACTGCCTCTCCCCCTCTTCCCCCTCCCATCTCCTGTACCCCCCTCTCAGTGTGTGTGTATCTATGTGTCTGTGTGTGTCTGTGTGTGTGTGTGTTTGTGTAATGTCTAGCTGTAGATCTCTGTATTTGTTCTCATCTGCTACAGGAGGAAGCGTCTCTATGCTTGCTGAGTAAGGCACTGGTCTATATCGTAAGGAGTCATTTCATTGTTACCTTTTTAAGACCAGTAATGCTTGCTTTTACCCCAGATTTCTATGCTATTTAGTTTTGTGAGTCTTGGTCACCCAAGTAGTCTCATGTATGAGTTTCATCTAGTAGAGTGAGCCTTATGTCAAATCAGACACCAGTTGGTTACTAACACAGTCTTTGTGCCACCATTATTCTAGCATATTCTGCAGGCAGGACAGATTATAGATCAAATGTTTTGCAGCTGGGTTTGTTACCTCATTCAGGATGATTTTTTTTTTCTAATTTCTACCATTTGCCTGCAAATTTAACAGTTGTTTTTAAGTAGATAAGTATTACTCTATTGTGGAAATGGATCATATTTTCTTTATCCATTCTTCAGTTGAGGGACATCTAGGTTGTTTCCAATTCTTGGCTTGTATGAATAGAACAGAAATGAACGTGCTTGAACAAGTGTACTTGTGGTAGGATAAAGTCTCCTTTGGGTGTATACCCTAGAGTGGTGTAGCTGGTGTTATCTTATAGGAAAGTCCACTAAGCTCCTCCCAGGGACCTAGCAATAGGTTATGTCATCACCTGTCACTGCCAGGTGCTTAAGGTTTGGGTTTCATATAGAAGGGCTGCCTGCCCTGCTTTTCATTCCTATGTGTTCCTGGCTGGTATCTCTTCCCCTTTCTATCTTTTTCTGTTCCCCTCCCCTCCTCTACTCTCATAACTCTGCTCCCATCTGTCTAACTGTCTTTCTACATGTCCACTTGTCTGAATCTACCATTTCTCCAGGTCCTCATTCCCCTTGTTTCCCCCAAATAAACCCCATCTATACCAGATCTGTTGCATGGTATAATTACTAAGGGGCACACATTGCCCTGGACCCACCAAGTACACCCTTACTGCCTTATATTTCATAACAGCTGAGTCTTGAGGTAGATATAGTCTCAACTTTCTGAGTCCTCAGAAATTCTTGACTCAGTATCTATAAGGTTTTAAAAAGTATTTTATTTGTGATCTTTCAATTGCTTGTGTGTATGGGTTTGTGCTTCTGAATGTAGTACTTACAGAGATCAGAAGATGGTGCCGGATCCCCTAGATCTGGAATTACTAGTAATTAAGCTGCCTAATATGGGTGCTGTGAACCACACTTAGTTCTAGCAAAATAGTACATGATTTTAACCACTGAGTAACTTTAACCATTAAGTTATCTTTCCTTCCCTCCCCCCTCCAACTTATTATTCCAACAGGACTCTGAAACTCAAAACAGCTCTAACCCTCCCCTCACCAAATCTGGGACATAAGAGAAACCTTAACATCTTCACCAATAATCTGTGCTACAGCCCAATCCCAGCATGTACTGGTGTCCAATGTTGCTATACTCCTTTCTGAGGAGGAAAAGCAGATGGGAAATATGAAATACTGCAAGTCTCCATGTCAGTTTAGCTGCTTTGCAAACCAATCTAGGTACCTTCTGGCAACCCACAATCTGCTATCATAATTGGTAGGAAAGACCTATAAATGCTGCATTTATCTCCATGTATAACTACATAAATTGCTGTTACCTATTTTTCTAGTTATTGTAACACAATACCTGGAGAAATAATTTAAGGAGGGAAGGATCTGCTTATGGCTTGAGGGCCAATATGTTTGGAAGGCATGGGAAGAAAGAGTAATGGCAGCTGGTGTTGTTGTCTCTATGAGCAGAAAACAAAGAGAGATGAATCTAAGTGCTCAGCTCATTTCCTTTCTCCTTTTAATTAGCTGAGAACCTCAGCTCATAGATTAGGAGCACCTTCATTCAAGTACATTGTGTTCCTCAGCTAAGCCTCTCTGAAAAGCTCCCTCATGTACTTTCCCAGAGGTATGAGTCCTAGATTTCTAAGTAGAGGCAGTTTGATGGTGAAACTTGAGTACCACAAGTCCAGTCCTTCTTGACTTGACACCTAATGTGTCACTTTCATTTATTTACATTTTTAAGATTTTTTTTTATTTACACTTTTTATACAGTATATTTTGATCATGTTGTCCCCTTCCCCAACTCCTCACAGGTCCTCCCTACCTCCTTAGCTACCCGACTTTATAGCCATAACTAACATATTGCTTTTTAATTTTAAGATTTTACCTTTGACCCTCAGAATGGATATCTCAGTTCATCACGGTGGAGAGGGTTGGCAGTGATACTCTCAGAGAGATGAATGCTGGGGTTTGGCCTGCTTTCTATTCCTCTCCTTTATTCAATCTGGGACCCTGTGAGATTCTGAAACTCAGATTCCTGGTGAGTCCTCAACATTCAGTAAAGCCCGTCTAAAAATGCCCTCGCAGAATCCTCCAGCTATGTATCATGTAGGTAATTCTAAACCCAGTGAAGCTGACCATGAAAACCAACCATCGGTTGCTGGGGGAGGACAGGAATCCAGATATATCTTGCATGTGTCTCTTTGGCTGTGCCATCTTTTCTGAGGAAAGTCTGAACTGAAGTGATGTTTTTATCTTCGTGTTGGCAGCAGCCTCTTCCCGAGGAGGAGCTCAGAATGTTTTCTTTCTTCCCCCATTATATTCTAAACCTCTTGACTTCCATTCCCCTGTGAGCATTTCAGTCCCTGAGACTTTCTGTTGAATAGTACTGACTAAGGTATTCTCTGAGCAGGCACTTATACACAGGCATGAAATTCTTGAAATGGAACTGCTATTGTCTAAAAATATCCTGCTATCTACAAGAGCATTCACCTCAGAACCCAGCAGAAAATGGACTTCTGAAGACAGCTGGGCTAAAGCTGATCTGAAGGCATAGGGGCAGGTGTTTGTAGAGAACATAGGGACTAGGCCAGATAGTTTTCAGCAAGAGTCCATGTTCTGCTCTGGGTGCCTCTCTGGGATCCATAACTTCTATCTTTTCCATCCCATAAATTTCTTAAGCACCGTGATAGCCACATGCCCAGCTACATAACCATCATTATAAAGTGTGCACT
>JADRCC010524641.1:0-11030 GCA_019843855.1 Hylomyscus alleni
TGAGGATGTCAATGAAGGACTTCAGTGAAGTTGGCATGTGTATTTGTAGCTTTCCTACTGTGGGTCTCATTGAATCACTGGAGGATACAGTGCTATTCTTCAGTACCCTGTAACTAGACCTAATCTCTAGTAACCATGCTTCCAGACTCCAGTCTTTTTTTTTTTTAAAGATTTATTTTATTTATATGAGTACACTGTAACTGTTTCCAGACACACCAGAAGAATGCATCAGATCCTTTTACAGATGGTTGTGAGCCACCATGTGGTTGCTGGGAATTGAACTCAGGACCTTTGGAAGAGCAGTCAGTGCTCTTAACCACTGAGCTATCTCTCCGCCCCCCCCCCAGACTCCAGTCTTAAAGTCACCTTTTAGTGCTGACTGTGAGGGCTGTACAGCCATGTGGAGAGGTGCCCTAAACTCTCTCCCTCTCCTTCCCTCTTCTCCCTCAGCCCACATCCCATCCTTTCTTTTCTTCAGTGCATTAGATAAAAATGCTGCAATTTTTTTGAGAATTCATGGAAAGGAAACAACACACAAGAGGAGAGGTGGGTGAATGAAGAGGAGAATGGGTAGATAACATGACATGAAAATAAAGTTCTAGCTGGGTGGTGGTGGTGCATGCCTTTAATCCCAGCACTTGGGAGGCAGAGGCAGGCAGATTTCTGAGTTTGAGGAAAGCCTGGTCTACAGAGTGAGTTCCAGGACAGCTAGGGCTATACAGAGAAACACTGTCTAGAAAAAAGCAAAGAAAAGAAAGTTCTGGACCAGAAAAGAAATCAACCCCTGTCCCTAGGGAGAGAAGCATAAGCCAATCCATTCTGAGTGACTGCCTGTATTCTGACCCAATTTTTGCTTAACTTCAAGTAAGTGTATGGCTAACTGTCTTCATGAGTGCGTGTTCTCTGTTAACACACAGTATAGTCACTGGTAACATGGGCTGTTTCTAGATGTCAATTTTGTTAATAGCTCCATTCTATAATGAAATAAAAACTTGCTGCTGTGAGCCAGTTGGCAGCTTGCCTAGAAAAAGCCATATTTAATATCTTCTTTGTCATGTCTTTGCACTACTGCCAATCTAGACTACATACTGAGAGAGTCCTCTCTTACTTCTTTATAAAATATTGTTCTGTCAGACCATCACTTTTGTAAGCCATGGTCTTTAAGCTAAAATCTCAAGTCAGTAGTCCAGGTTAGCCTTTTGTTTTTCTAGTTTATTTTAAATTAAAAAATTAATATATTTTATTAGGTCTTTGAGAATCACATTTAAAAGTTTTAATCATACATGTGCTCTCCCCTAGTTCTTCCCAAACTCACAACCTACACTGCTTGCCCAACTGTGTGTGTCCTCTGGATCTGTTTGTTTTACCCATCAAGACCATTTTGTGGTACCATATACTCCCAGAGGTATGCCCTTCCACTGGAGTGTGATCAACCTACCAATGGCAATATTCCTGAATAAAACTGATGCTTTCTTTCCCAGTAGCTATCAAATGCCAAGAGCCCCTCAGATGAATGGAATTTCATCTCCATTTAGACACTCTTCATGCTGGGATTTGGTTTGGCTTGAGGTTGCATGGGCTTTGGATGTGTTGTAATAACTGTCGTGAGTTCATAGGTGTAGCCGTTCTATTGTTTCCAAAGGACACAGTTTCCTTGCAATTATCTACCACTTTAGCTCTCACATTCTTCCTCATTTTTCACAATGATCCCCAAGTATTGAATAGAAATCATGTAGTATAGGCATTCCAGTTAAGGATGAAAATTTAGCAGTCTTATATTCTCTGTACCTTGGCCACTTGTGAGTCTATGAGTAAATCACCATCTATTGCAAGAAGAAGCTTCTCTAATGAGGGTTGAGTGAAGCACTGATCTATGGGAATAGCAACAAGTCATTTGGAGTCAGACTAATACTATGTCCATTTAGCAGCAGAGTAGTAACAGGTTCCTTTTGAGGATCTATGTCCCCGCTAGTCACAGGTTCTTGGCTCAATAATGTTACCATGTATAGGTTTTATTTTGTGAAACATAACTTAAATCCAAGCTGTAAGTGATTGGTCCCTCCTATGATATTCCTGCCATAATTGCACCAGGACCTGTGTCTTGCCTGGCCAGCTGTTGAAGCTCACAGTGGCAGGGTCTTCATCTAGGAAATACTGACGCTTTTCTTTCCTCTGGTAGTGTGCCTAGCTCTTTTCAGAACTAAAGAAGTTAGTCAGTATCCAGCAGTGAGGGTTTTGTTTGTTTGCTTATTCGTTCTTGGTTTTGCTTGATTGTTTTTAAGGTCAGAGGGTGTCTGGCCAAGAGGGTGCCTGTGCTGTTTTCATCATGGGTCAAGTAGGTGCATCTGGAGACAATCTCACGTGCAAGAGCCTGTTCTCCCCATAGGGAAGGAGCTTTATCATTTGTATCATCTTAGACATTTTAAGTAATTAGAGATGATTTATCATATTCAGGGGATGGGAGTGATGCAGGTTTTATATCAACACTTCATCCTTTAGGAAAATCAGCCTACAACTACATCAATACATACTTTCTGTGTCTTAAATAATTGAACTTTGCCTAGTTACCATAACAGTTTTAAGGTTATATAAACACACTATCTTTAAGATTTTCATGTTGTACAATAAAACAGAAGAAAGACTTGGCAAAGGAGAATCATTCTTTTTTTTGTTTTTGTTTTTTGTTTTCAAGACAGGGTTTCTCTGTGTTGCCTTGGCTGTCCTGGATCTCACTCTGTAGACCAGGTTGGCCTCGAACTCAGAAATCCGCCTGCCTCTGCCTCCCAAGTGCTGGAATTGAAGGCATGTGCCACCATTGCCTGGCAAATCATTCTTTTTTGAGGGTGTGGCCACTGCTATGTTTCCCACACTTTACATGGATGGTCTCACACCCATAAGCATATGCGTAACACTAAATAGACTTAGTGGGTTGTCTTAGCTATGGTTTCCATTAATGCAACAAAACACCATGAATAAAAGCAATCTGGGGAGGAGGGGGTTTATTTCAGTGTACAGGACCATAGCACAGTCTGTCACTGAAGGAAATGATGGCAGGTACCCAGAGACGGGAACAACCAGGAGGCATGAGCTGACCCACACAATAGAGGCATGTTGCTCCCCTTGGTCCCTCAGCCTGTTTTCTTATATTATTCAGGACCACCCCAGGGGAGGCACTGCCCTCAGTGGAATAGTTTCTCCCACGTTATTAATCAAGAAAACATACGACAGGTTTTTCTACAGGTCAATGTAATGGGGGCATTTTCTCAATTGAGATTTCCTCTTCCCAAGGGACTCCAGCTTGTGTCAAGTTGACAAAGCACTATTCAGCACAAAGGTTACCACTAAATAAATAAACAAGGAAGTAAATAAAGATAGGAACTTTGGAGGAGGCTGTCATGTTAGAGAGAGATGGAGAGTTAGCTGGAGGTGGATATGACAATGTTTCATTGTATACATGTAAAAATTTCTCAAGCAAAAAAAATATTTTAAATAGAAAATAAAATTGCAAAAACAAATGCAATAATGTATGCATTGTGCACATATCTGTATCACATACATTAGTGGGCTATCATTTAGGAAAATATAGCATCCTATATATAGATATTTGAGAAAGATGATATTGTGTGGAAAGCCACATATTTTACTTTATGAGAACAGTGTGTTTGGCAGCCTGGGGAGGAGATGACCTTTTGTGAAGAGAGCATCATGAGTCATTGTGATACAGACTTAGCAATTCTAGAGTCATTATTAATAAACGATACATCACATCCAGACGCACAACAGGCTCAGCATGTCAGGGAAGGAAATCGTAGTTTTGAGAATTTTGAAAGAGCATTTCAAGGGGGAGATCATGGGGTTTGCTGTGGACACACAAGCATTTGAATTCTGTAGATAAATATAAATGACCTCTCTGAGCCCCTAAATCATCTATACATGCATGATATCAAAATATTTCTAAAGCATGATGGGAAATGAGAAAACAGTCCTATGTAGGCGTTTACAGACATATTTTCCTATTCCATTTCCTTGAATCTTAAAGTCCTTATTTTTCCTATGCGGGTACTCATCAGCTTGCCAGGTTTTATAAAAATTAAACAAGGTGATTGATTAAATTGCTGAGGAAGACTGCCCAGTGCTGGAGGGTTCCCATAGATCCACTTTACTTCCTTGGCTCCCCCAGAAGTGCTGGGCTGTGCAAAGCCTAAGCAATTCGAACTAGAATTCCCTGTTTGCAGTGGAGTTCCAGGCCTTCCCTGGATGCTTGGCATGTGGAAATGAACCTAAGAGACGATATTCCTGCTCTTTAAACTATTCTGTGATTTCAGGGGCATTGTCTTCAAAATGAGGCTTTTGTGTAGAAATGTGATGTAAATGCTATCCCTGGCTGCCTAGGTGTCTGGAGGTACCAGGAGTTCCTGAACGGGTAGCTGCTTGGGTGTTCAGGCAACCACTGTGAATGTAGCACTTCATATCCTGTAGTACTTCCTGGGCATATGACTTATGGTGCTTTTTTTTTGTTCTGGAATCTGTCCTGTTAAACTTTCTCCAAAATGTATTGTTAAGCAGTAAATTCCATGTTTGACATAATTCTCTATTTTCATTTACAGTGCTTTCTGTTTACTCCATGGACTCTTGAGCAATGTTTGTCCTCAGATAATTGTTTTAGGTTATTTGGGTCATGGGATAGGAGAGCAGGAAGGGAAATGAACCTCGGGGACCATGACTGAAAGCCCCCAAAAGAGTTAAATCCATTTTATCACAGTATTCAGAATAAAACAAAGTGAGATTCTAAGTACAGCAGCAAGAAAGGACAGCTTGAATCGCATATATCCTGGACATTTGCGCTCAAGAACTGTGGTGGGAATGGGGTTAGGTGAGGGATGCCTCTACTGACAGTCTATCCTCTGAGCTTCTGGTCTCTGCATCTGAAGAGCCAACCTATGGCACATTGGAAGCACAAAAGTTCTTTATGATAAGACATGCACAGAGTTTTGGCTGTTTTATTCCCTAAATGAAACAGCGTGATAATGATTTGCATATAATTTGCATCATATTAGATAATTTAAGTAATAAAGAAATGATTTAAGGTAGTCAAGGGATAGTTATACAGACAGGTTTTATATCAGCACTGCTTCATTTTATCCACTGTACATGAGTATCTAGACTTGTCCATCTTCTGGGTGCTGGAACAATCCCTCGTGGTACCAAGAGAGCGTTTCTTTTCCTCTTTTAGCTTGTTTGCTATATCAAGTTATATATTAGGGGGTTGCATCTTCTTCCTGAGGTATCAGCCGTTATTGCATGGCCTACTCACTTTGAAACATTTCTTTATACGTATATATAGAAATGCTTTACATTTAATGAAAAAAATTTAATAAAAATTTACAAAAAAGCAGGCAGGAGAATTCATTGAAAGACTGCAGGGTGCATGAAGGAATCAGAATAAAGTGCTATAAAAATAATATGCTATTATGTTAAGATCTCAGTTAACTTTTCAGATGAGATTAGAAAATAGATTCTCTTAATTTTATGGAAGTCATTTAATTATGTTGCTCCCCAAATGCCTTTATAAGAGCAAAGACTTTGTGAGTTAGATTGCTTTATTACAAAATTCAAAAGGAAGCATATCTGTTCCTTCCTTCTTCCTGTAACCAGACCTAGAAGAACCCGAGGAAAGTGGATTGGGCAGGTTAGGCCTGCCCTGAACTTTGCATTAAGTAAAGTGATCTACATCTAAGGGCTGTTCTTTAGGCAGGGTAACAGGATCTATTTGCTAGATGGAACATAAAAAACGTAGAATTTACTGTTGTGAAAACTTTAATCTAAAGCAGTACACACAAGATTTCTGGGCTGCTTTTAAAACATTCTTATCTTTTATTGCTATACAAAATTGTATTTACTAAGGCAATGCACATTATCATCTCTGTCCTTTACAAGCTAAGCTGTATATCACTTCTAGCTTAGATTTTTTTTCTTCCCCTTATAAGTTACTTTCTTGGGAGTTCAGATGTTTCTACTTTTCTTAGTATGTGTGTGTGTGTGTGTGTGTGTGTGTGTGTGTGTGTGTGAGTGTATATGAGTGTGTGTGTATGTGTGTGTGAATGTAGGTGAGTGTGTGAGTGCGTGTGTGTATGTGTATGTGAGTGTGTGTGTGTATGTGTGTGTAATTGTAAGTTGCCTGAAACCTGGAGAACCTTTTTTGTGAAAGTCGTGTGCTGCACAGTGAGGACCTTTGTCTGGCTGCTTCCTCTGCAGGAGTTTTCCTAGGGGATGGGTTCTGTGTCTCTCAGGTAAACATGCAGATTTGAAGCTACAGCTAGTTAAAAAAAATGCTTGGGTGTTCAGTATTGTTTCCATCTCTGTCAGTTCCTTTTTCCCAGACTCTAAAACTCTCTTTCTCTTTAAGTATTGGAAGCTATGTGGTTGCCAGGCCTAAGCCTGAAGATTATCTGGGAGGGCACTGGAGGGAGCAAGTGCTAACTCAACAGGGCAAACAGTGGTGGCTTCTGATCAAAGTACTTCGTAGCTGTAAGCCCTCAGTGCCATGTCAACTACCATGGCCTGGTGAGCAGGCTTCACGAGAAGGTCACAGCTGTCTGCAGGACCTCAAAACAGTATTGATTTCTGGGTCCTTTCTGTGATATAAACTCCCTCCTTGAAGACTGCTATCTGCAGTCACTGGGCAGAATGGGGGACACTGAAGCGCACACCATACAATGCTGCTGGGGAAGCCAGCATCTCTTCACTCTACTTTATAGGTAGAGAAGTTGAAGCTCAGAGCATCAAGCACACCTGGGATCTGGTGTATACCAAACAGCAGGTTTGCTCATAGGGAGAATCAGACATGAGACAGAATATGTGGGGATTACATAGCTTGTTTAAAATCCTGTTTCTTTCCTAGGATTATGCATGCAACTTCTTACTTGAGGGGAACTAAACTTCAGTGAGCCTGGATAATGATTGGAAGACTCTAGAGGCTGTCAGGTTCTGATCTATCTAAAAAGCCACAGAGAGAGGAGTCCAGCTCAGGTATCAGTGTCCCGAACCCTATGCATATGTTGCTGCACTGTGCCCTGCAGCCTGGAATATTCCAGGCGGCATGGTTGGAGCTTCCTCCCCACCTCAGTCTTCTAGTTCTCTTGTGTATTTCCACAAGGATCAATGATGACCCAGGACTATTTGTAGACAGATTGCAGCATAGAAGCTCTAAATAAATCAATTAAAGACTTTTTTAGATGGCAATAACTCTAAGCCCAATGTGCTGTCTAGAGTATATACCTCTGGCCTGTTTTCTTCAGCTTTCCCTATGTCTCTGTCTGTTTGACTGTCTTTATATCTCAAAGTAGATTTTATCTTTAGTGTCTTATTTCTTTCAGTCCTGAAGTACTCTCGTTCCAAGAATAAGTCATTTTCATGAAAGCTGTATGAAGCCGGTTTGTACTCGCAGTGATAAGAACCTCCCATAACACTTTAACATGAACAACCCTCTCTAATGGCTTCTTCATGCTGTAAGGCAGCTTCAGTGTAGTGAGTGCCCATGTGCTGTCAAGTTCTCTACTAAATACTTCCTTGTGCCATCTCTAAGTCATTAGATTGTCACAATAAACCAACTGTGTCTTATTTCAATTAATCAGCTAAAAGGCTGAAAGTGAGTGCCCAGCACAGACATGTTAGGTGGCAGTCAAGTCTGGAGGTTTCCCTTTACAGCTCTGAGTTCTGTATTCTCGGTCATTCGAATCGGTGTGTAGCTTCTTACTGGAGACATTTTTTCAGTTTAAAAGTCTATTGCATATCCTTAATTCATTTTGATTCTATCAAAAAAATAAATAAAATATTTCCTCAAAAGGGAACCTTTATAAATTCTGCAGTAAAGCCACCCATGGATTTTAATAGGTTATTTCATTTTTAAGAATTTTTATTCTTTATTTTTGATTATGAGTGTTTTAGTTGCATGTAAGTATGTGCACTATGTGGGTACAGTGTCTGTGGAGGCCAGAATAGGGCATCTGAGCAATCGTTCTAGCTCCTCATTCATGATTTTTTTGTAGTTATAAAATACAAGGTCATTGAAGAAAATGAAGACTCACATGATCTCACTCTGTTATGAGATTACTCCACTTACTCATGTATCATTGGAGTGCCAAAAATAACACACACACACACACACTCACACACACGCAGGCATATGCACACACAAGCACACTCTCATACACATACATACACACACACACATATATGGTACATGTGTATGTACGAATATCTAATTTGGATACTTATAAAGAAAATATTTTGCAAGTCACATACCATGTCAAAATGGGAGATGGTGAAAGGTAAATAACAGAGCTACCTGGGATCTAATGAAAAGTCAGGATATGCATGCCACATTGTGTCCAGCGCTCAGAGATGGGTATCCTGGGATCTGGTCCCAGGTGGACTGTGTTGTGGTCTCCTCTGTTCTGCTTTATGACTGCAGTGAGGACTTCCATCTCTTGGGAGTTGAGACACAAAGGCTAAGCACACCCGATCTCATGTTTCTTCCTTGTGCCCATAGGATGGCAACACGGGTGAGATAGTGCCATAGAATCATTTTGCATCAATTAGTCTTGATTAAGATCAAGTGCATCATGCTTTTAGCATGATGATATGCTACATTGGATAACATGAAAGGGCAGGTGAATGGAGCAGATGGGAAAAACAAAGTTGTGGGAGGTAGACATGATGTCTGATCTCCCTCGAACCTAAGCTGTCTGTGAATCTGCTAGACATCGAGGTCACCAATATGGGGTCCATCACAGAAATTCTTCATTTATTTTTGGAAAAAATGGATCATACCTCTTAACTCAGAGAGCTTGAGGTAGTGCGTGGATAAGGGAAGGAAAAAGTTTCGCTGAAACATCAACCAAGTTCATTGCACAGATGTGTAAGGATTGTTTCAGTTTTTCTCAGGTTTTTCTCACTATCTATCTCTTTGAGTTTGTCTACATTTTAATATAACCAATATAAATTACTTTATCTCTAGATTCCTTATGCTATAGTCATTGAGTTTGCACAAAAAAGAAAATCCTGCAACCGACTTGTATTTTTCTTTTTTTTGCATTTATATTATTTATTTATTTTTATATATATTTTCTTCTTTAAATTATTTTTTAGATATTTTCTTTATTTTTCATTTCTCTATCAAACATGCTATCTAGTCAAGGCCCATGATAACTGAGAGTTCCCTAGAATTCAGAAATTAATCATCATACTTAATGCTTGTATCTCCATGTATGTCATTGCATTCTTAATTCAGGAGTATCCTGTATGTAAGTTTGATAAACTTGCTGAAGAATTTTTCTCCATTGTTAATTGATATCCCTTCCCAAAACTGTCTCACTTCTAGCTTCACAGCTACAGGCCACAGGTTTATTTACCTTTGCATGGTATAGTCCTCTGGGGGAATGCTGAAGTTCTGTCTTACAGAGACTTGGTGTTGCAACAACTCTGGAGATCTCGAGGTGCCATGCTCATCAGAGGCACTGGAGGTGGGGGATAACCTGCATCCTTCTTCGGAGGATCCTGGTTCAATTCCACCATCTCCTGATTTCTGGGCAAAACTTTTTCACTTCAAGTCACTCTTCCCATGAAAGGCTTTCTTTGCACACGATCACAAGCACCTTCTTGGTATCTTAAGGATCCTTATGGATCCACTTGGTTTCAACTGCACAAATTGGCACCAATGAATGCCAAGAACAGTCCCAAGAAGAATTAAAATGTTTGCATGTTTTTAAGCTGACTACAATACGCCAGCAAGGGTGATGAGTGTACTGTTAGCCCAGAAACCACAGCAGAGTCTGTGTTCCTACAAGAGATGTGCTGATTAATACATCGCACAATTAGCTCCAGATCTTACAGCTGTGTTAATTGATGAGCAGTCAGAGCTTAGGGCTGTGTAATTATGTGCACTGGAGTGCTGAGGCGGGAACTGGCTTTGTGATTTCGTTGGCTTACATTGAGGATACTTATTTAATCCTTTTGAATTAGACTTGGGTGCCAAAAAAAGTGGTACTAGCTACATCTCTGCAGCAATATATCTCCAAGGCAGTGCTCTTTTGCAGTATTTGAGGAAAAAAAAGATGGTTCTAAAAACTGTGGTCATATACAGCTATCTGTGGGGAAAGATGATTTTCTTGCTTATTTGTGAGATACACTGGACATTTTGAACATTTCTAAGCTGAGTTCCTAATTAACCCCTGTACCATAAGTAACTAAAATTCCACAGATACAGGGGGTCATACTCAAGTTTAGTCTTAGGATTGACTGTTCCCTCAGAGCAGCAACATCAGGAAATTCTTTTCTTTCTAGTAGTTTATTATTTTTTATTCACTTTACATTCTGATCAAAGTTCCCCCCTCCTCCCAGTCCCACCCCTACAAATCTCTTCGTGAATTACCCCCTCTTCTTCTCCTCCCTTGGGTACTACCCCACCCTGGAACATCCAGTCCTCTCCCACTGAGGCCCAACCCGACAGTCCAATTAGGGGAAGGGGATGCAATGGCAGGCAACAGAGTTACAGACAGCCCCATTCTCCAATTGTTACGGGGCCCACATGAAGACCAATTTGCACATCTGCTACAAATGTGTAGGGGGTGGAGGTCCAGCCCCTGCATGCTCTTCCATCAGTTCTTATGCAAAGAAGAGATGGTAACAAGGAAAGATTCAAAGGTTCAAGAGTGCTGACATACATAGTGTAAATACTTCTCCCACATATAGCTCACCAGTGGGGTAGCTGCTGAGGGCTAGATGAAGCCTGTCCATTTAAGTACTAAAGATAATTATGGGTAGGTACATTATGAGGGTAGGAAGGGTGACAGTATGATCCCCACCCACCCCCAGTCATCATTTTCTCTCCTGCTCACATGACAATTTGTGAAATGTATGAACTCAAAATGTTAGGGTACTTTTTAGACAACGTGGCTCTACAATAGCATGTGCTCTCTCTCCTTCTACACACACACACACAGAGAGAGAGAGAGAGAGAGAGAGAGAGA
>JADRCC010524643.1:0-10311 GCA_019843855.1 Hylomyscus alleni
TACAGGCAGAGCTGAGATTTCTACATCTTCGTTTGAAGGCTGCTAGTGGAAGACTGACTTCCAAACAGCTAGGATGAGGGTCTTATAGCCCACACCCACGGTGACACAACTCTTCCAACAAGGCCACATCTACTCCAACAGGACCACACCTTCTAATATGTCACTCCCTGTGCCAAGCATATACAAACCATCACAACGGGCTACTTATGTCAACCTGACACAATCTGGAACCAATTGAAAGGAGGGAACCTCAACTGAGAAAATGCCTCTGTAAGAATGAGCTTCAGTCATGCGTGTAGGGCATTTCCTTAATTAGTGATTATTTTGGGAGATCCCAGTCAATGGTAGGTAGGGCCACCCCAGGGCTTCTGGTCCTGGCTGTATAACAAAGCAGACTGGGCAAGCCATCAGAAGCAAGCTAGGAAGCAGCACCCTTCCATGGCCTCTGCATCAGCTCCTGCCTCCAGGTTTCTGTCCTCTGAGAGTGCCTGCCTTGGCTTCCCTCAGTGAACTTTGACTCTGGATACGTAAGCCAAACATACTCCATCACTCCTCAACTTGCTTTTGGTCATGGTGTCTTGTCACAGTTATAATAATCCTGACTTGGAAAACCTCTGATCTTGCAAACTCCCTATATCATCTCAGGCATTTCTCTTGTCCTTCAGATTTTCCACGGGGCGTCATGGCATCTATGAAGAAAGGCAATGCTTTTGCTTCATATCTATACATACTTCATTTCCCTCTTGTATTTCACTGAATTAACTGTTACTTCAATACAATGTTGAAAAGGAGAGGTTAGAAGGAACATCCTTAATTTATTCACAACCTTCATGAGAAATCATCAAGAATCTCATATGTAAGTGTAATGTCACTTTAGATTTTTATGACATTTGGATTTTCTGCACTGGAAATCTTTACTCAGGGCCCCAGAACTTTGACATTTATATTTCTGTAGAGAAAGAGGCATATTATCAGTAGACTTTCATATGCTTGATGATATTTTTTAAAGGAAAAATTGTATTTGCTTTAAAAGTGGATAATAGAATCTTAAATAATTAAAAAAAACAATTCTTGTGAAATTTTGGTATTTATTTCAGTAAGAAATAGCAGGGTTGGGCAAACAAAGTTTTAAGTTTTAAGTCAATGAAATGTCAGTTTCAACTGTGCAAGTGAACTTCTCAGGACAGCTTCAGCAATGATTGAAACAAAGTATAGATTGTCATCAGCCAGAATATTCTCAGCCCTTCTGCTAGCTAGTGGCTGAGGTTTTAGTTTCTAAGTAATTTTAAGACAGTTACACCGTAAAAGAGAATAAGAGGAGGCACTGCAAAGGGTAATTGGATACTTATTCATTTCAAACTTCTGGGAGTCATGGGGGATGGGAGTTGAGGACTGCTTCCTCAAGGAATGTAGATCTCTCCTCTCAAGGGACAATGGGATTTACATAGTTTTTGGCTTTGAATATCCTTATTTCACTGTATTTGAATATGTAATATTCTCAGGTTTCCTGTCCTGACAAAGTGAATGTATAAGAAACCTACTTAATATCCATTGCCTGAGATGAGTACCCCTGGACCTGCCGGATTATCTGTTGCCTAAAATGAGTAGCCCTGGATATTATGGATTATCCACTGCATGAAATTAGGACCTCTGGATCTTATGGATTATCTATTGCCTGAGATGACTACCCCTGGAGCTACTAGATTAGCTGTTGCCTGAGATGAGTACCTCTGGACCTGCTGGATACCTGGATAGTAAAGGTACCAAGATTCCAATTGGTTAAGCTCTGTAATGAAACAGTTTTCAAAGGCTTTTCTAGGGAATAACTGAATACAGAAAGTAGTTGTTTCTATACTATGGACTAGGATGCCAAAGTTTGGAGAATTTTATTTTTGTACTTTGAATACAATAGTAATCAAAAGCTTGATATAATCAATCTTAGAAAAGGAACAAATTTTACATTAATAATAGTGATATTATTTCCCTATTCTTTTATTCCTTCTTCATAAACAATCACACCACCAATCCATACACAGATGGTGAATTTCAGTTATGAAAAATTGTTCGGAGGTTATCAGAAAATTAAAAATGTAACTGTCCTATGATCCACCTATCCTCTTTCAAAATATTTCCAAAGGGAATAAAATTAGAGGGATCTTTCCGTGATCAGTGCACCATTGTTCACCGTACCCAAGGTACGGCAGCAACCTAAGTGTACACTGGGTATGACATTGAAATATTAGTTTCTCAGAAGAGGGAAATCTGGCTTTTGTAAAAATGTGGATGAAACTGTAGAGTGCTATGCTAAATGAAATAATCCAGGTACAGAAAGACAAATATTTTACAATCATTTTACCTAGAAAACCTGGGAAGATTCAACTCACAGCAGATAGAAGAGTTGTTTAAAATTAGAACGTGGGGGAAATAGAAAGACATTAGTTCAAAGATATGCTATTTCAGTGATGCAGAATGAGTCCAGAATATCTAGAATAGAGTGTGTCAACTAATACCATCTTATAGCATTTGATGTGAGAGCAGCTTTTAAATGTTTTCAGTATATATAACAATATTACTGATGTGAAGTGATAAATTTATAAATTAGCTAGAAAATGGGAACCCTTTCACATTGAATACATAGAAATATAGAGCACGTTATATAACTCAAATATATGCTATACAATTTGCAAATTGTATCACAATAAGAAAGTTTAAAATACCAAGCCAGGTGTGTCATCTTTGTTGAAGGGTAAAAGAATCAGGACAATCTGTTATAGATCTGGCTTTTCATAAAGTCTTATATAAGTTTTACTTAGAGACAATCATGATTATGACATTGCCCAACTTATATTAAGAATTTTTATTTACATAAAATGTTAACCTTGAATATGGCCTAATACCAAGTGTTCAAAGGCCATTATTCTCCAGAACTGAAGCATGTTAGCTTTGTCTTTGTCACCAAAATGCTAGTGAGTACAAGGCACAGTGTCACTCAGAGTCAGAGGCATGGCATCTACCAATGACCAATGACCATGTAGAGAGTGTTCTAACTCCTGATGGTGCCTCCAGACCTTGTCATCAGCCAGACTGCTGAGCATTGATTATCTAATAATAATTTAGCAGTTAACATAGACAGACTTATTAGGTTCTGTCAGAAACTAGAATAATTACTATACACAAATTCAAACCACCTGGCCTGTAAAAGAGTATGTCCTTCCACAGGTTTTATCTTGCTTTTCCAGCAATAAATTATTCTATCACATTCCCAATAAAGTACTGGAGAGGCAAGGTCAGGTGGCCCCAAAGCCTTCGATTTAATCCAGTCTCTGCAGCTCCACAAGTTATCACCATCCCCAAAGCAGAGGGCCATCTCTTTTTCTACTGGCATGACAAGCAGGAATGCTATTAACTGAATTATAGTGGGAGCTTCTCAAGGCCTGTTCATACAAACAGGTGGCAGGAAGAAGAGGAGGGAGGGTGGCTAGTGCAGGAGAGATGCTCCCAAACATGACATTATCAGAATCCCATCAAGTCCTGAGAAGAGACAGACGCTTCAGGCTCAAAATCCGTGGGAAGACAGTGTGTCCTGTTGTATTTGTTCTGAAGTAACATACTGTGTGGACTTCTCAATGGCTGTACAAACACTTGTGCTCACATTCTGTGAAGGCCATGGTGTGTGGTGGCTCTGCTAAGCTTGCCTGGGCTTGACCTGGAGGTATGTCTACTTGCATTCCAGAACCAAGGCTGTAGGAATATACATAAGTAGGGCATGCCATTCTCATAACTGAGGGCAGAAGCTTAAAGGGTGCCAAACAAAACCACACCAACATGTCTCAGGCTTCTACACTGGTGTGTCATGCATCATATCCACTTAGAATTCATTGACTAAGGCAAATCCCTGGGTACACCCAATGTTTGGTGGGAGAGGATTACCTTCTGTCTACAGGAAAGGAGGACATATATGACAACTTGTAGGATACCAAGGGAGACAACTAATTTTAAACACTTACTATTACTCATTTTACTTGAGTATATAGTTTTACGAAACTCCCTACTTAAAGGTGATGAGACCCCTATCCCAGAAGTTTTTTTATGCCTCTGTGACAACTGGACATCTATTAGTAGACTTTGGCATACAGGGTGAGTTGAGGGCTCAGCACAACTCAGTCTCTTATGCCATTAATAGGCATGCATGTCCAAATTCCAGTATAGTCTGATTCTTCAGAGAATTTTTACAAATATGCTGATAACCTTTATCTCATACAACCTCTATAATTATCTATGTGGTGATTACTGTTATTTCTACTTTTCACATACCATAACTGAGCCTTGAGGCTGTTCAGTGGTTCAGTGCTGGATGGTAAACATGTCTAGAAAAGAGTGGAGTTGGACTATACTTGAGCCCATCTGTTTCCAGACCTCTTCCTCTTATGAGTGGTAATGCCTTGGACACCAATCACATCATTAACAATGCTTCCTCTCTAAATTGTATTCACACAGACATTATGGTCTGTAATGTAACCTTTAATCAACTCATCCATTTAGCAAGTATATACTAAGCACTTATTACATTCTAGCACTATTCTAGGCATTGGGTGCATAACGTGAACAAAACCAACAACTCATGCTCACAACGTATTCAAGAGACATGGATATCAAACAATTTAACAAACAAACCCACACTAGGCAACAACTGTTGGGAGACATTGTGCCACTAAGCAAGATTATGCCTCTAGGCGAGATTATAGACTTTTGGAGTGGTCATAGGCAGCCATCTAGGACTCCATATTGTAGGAAGGAAAACTTTTAACAAAATGAGGAAGAATGCTTAAACAATTCTTGCCATTCTCTGAGGTCAAAATATTTCTAGACTTTTCCTTAAATCATTCCCATGTATCAAAATATAAACATCAAACTTTTGAATTTTATGAGATTCAACCCCCATGATTTTTGGACATATTAATTACTAAAGTGACTCATATGGTTAGTCCAAATCTTTCAGTGAATATGATTAGTAGAAGTGATTAAAAGCAAGCCCATGCTTTTATATCTCTAATGGCATTTTGTAAGCTATAAAGGATACAAACTAGTACATTACAGCCTAACCTTAAGGTAAAGAACACTCTATATTGTCAAGACAAGAAACTCCATGTGCCTTATATTTCAATAAGACAAATTTCCACATTTGGTAATTTACTTTATTTATTTATTATTTATTTAGTGTGTGTGCTTGTATGTATATGTATGTCCATGTACTTCTGAAGGTCTGAGGATTCCTGATGTCTTTTTCAATCATTTTCTATCTTGTATATTGAATCAGGGTTTCTGATTGAACCTAGAGCTCACCAATTTGACTAAGTAATGAACATGCTTTAGGCATCTCCTGTCTTCACTTCTAAGTGCTGGGATTTCAGATAGACCACCATATACGCATGATTTATGTAGATTCTGGAGATCCACACTTTAGTGCTCATGTTTGAACTTCAGTACTTTACTGGCAGAACCCTTTCTCTAGGCTACTTTCTTATTTTTGATAGACACACATACACACAAACACACAACACAATATGTATGTATGTATGTATGTATGTATGTATGTATGTATGTATTTCCAGTTTTGACTTGTTCATTACTGTTAGGACTCCTTTTCCCTTGAGGAAAACCAAGGAGAGACCACCTTAAGATGCTCCAATCATTTGACAAATATAAATTAAGCACTGTTCTAGGTCAAGTGCACACATAGGGCAGAGCTGGATTTACAGGAACAGACAAAATTTCCTGTGGAGTATATCCTCCAGATAAATAGAGGCAAACAGCCACATGCTTGGCTTGTTTGAGGGCTGTGCGTAGTGTTTTATAAACAAAGATCCAGATGGGCCTTTCCTCTAAAGCTTAGAGACTGCTGGCCCTGAGGGAAGCTGCTGATGTCCAAGCACGCTGAAGTGGTTGTTAGGTGTGGGCCTTGTGCACATACTGCCCATACTCGTAAGTCATTTGGGAGATGCTGCATTTTAAGTCTTCTGGCCCCAACAAGAATAATCTGTCAGTCAGTAGTTCTGTCTAGTGCTCAAATGTGGTTACAGGCCTTCTAAAGGGAGCAGGGCACGATTGATCATTGCAGAATAATTTGTCTGAGGAGGCATTGTGGGTCACAGCTGGAAATGAGTGCATTAAGAGTGACAGGATCTTGGCAGTCAGAGTCTGGGACTCCGAGTCTTGCTTTTCAACCACAGCAAGTGGGATGGCTGGGCATTCCTTAGCCATGTTTCCTTATGCTGATTCTCCTGCACTGCACCAGGTCCACCCCAACCCTAGAGCCCAGCCAGATAGGACATCGCCATTTCATTACATCAAAGTAGGTTTGTTTAACTATTGCACCAGGTCCACCCCAACCCTAGAGCCCAGCCAGATAGAACACCACCATTACATCAAAGTAGGTTTGGTTAACTTCCATTACAAAGGTAAGATTTATTTTCAGTATCTGAAGATTATATAGGAAATCATTATTAATTCTAGAGTATTTATTTTGAGTAGTTTTGATCATCCAGTAAAGAATATACAAACAGAATAAAAAATCCTATTTAAAAAAAATTAACAAACTACAACCAAGTGGTTATTCCATAAACTCTCTGCCTGAAGTCTAGCCTCAGAGAAATAATAAGAATGTGAATGTTGGGAAAGTGCCTTAGCTTCTTGGTAGTTTTACTTCTCAGAGAGCAGTTTCCTAATGCTGGGATGTCTGTGATAGTCAACTGGACATGGTTAGCAAATAGCTACTTTGCTGTGTGTGCACCATGCTGCAAACTTTAATATGTAAATAGTGTTTAAGCTTCTCTACACCTTGGGAATATGTATTGGAATATGTATCATCTAGGAAGCTTGGGTTCTGAGAATGTAAATGACTTCCCTCATATTCAGGTGCGCACGCTCTTTTCACTATTACAAACTTAAAGTCTCCATGTTAGTTTGCACGTAGAGAAGAATGACACAGCCAGGCTCTCCTTGGTAATATCCTGGAAGTGAAATATTAGAGATTTCACTCTCTATTGTACTATACAGCATTTCATGTTTTAAAGAGGGGTGCATATTGTACAATACAAGGGGAATGTGAGTGATATTCCATAGCTGTAGGACAAGACTAGATACCTTGATTCCATTCAGTGTCTCTCTTGTCTTATTTATTATCTTGCTCTGCCTGATGCTGTCTTCTTCCCTGAATTCAGGATACCCAAGTTTTTCTAAACAGAGGATTCATGGTTCACTCGCTAAGAGATTGAAGCTCTAAAGAAGACTTGGGCTGTAAATGAGAACTTAAGTTCAAAGTCTCCAAGAGGGTCTAGGTAGATAGCTCAGGAGTTAAGGGCACTCTCTGTGTACAAGCATGAATTTGAATCCCTAGCACCCATGTAAAATACCAGGCATGAAGCCATGTGTTGCTGTAATCACAGCACTGTGGGTAGAGACTGGCAGACAGGTTGAGCTTGCTGACTGCCAGTCAAGCTCCCGGTTCAGTGAGAAATCCTGTCTCAAGGGTAGTGAGTGATGGCCAGGTGTCTTCTCCTGGCCTCTGACTCATGCACGAAGAACAAGCATCCCCCTACCGAGGTGTGCTCATACTGTACACACACATAAAAAGGAAAAAAAGTTTATGAAGGAGCACTGCAGAGCTGGGTCATACTGAGGACATGGGTAGAGCTTCTCTAACTGGAAGCAGAGAGAAGTATAAGAAGCTCACATAATAATTGAGGAAGTCACTCAAAGAGCTAGTCCAATGTCCCTTACCTGTAAAATGGAGACATTTCAAGAGTCAGAATTCTCATGAAGATTAAATGACCCAATCAATATGAAATAATTAATGGAATGTCTGTCACATAGTAGGATGTCATCTCCTTTGGTCACCCTCATGTGGATTATGACATTCGAAATATCCTCTCTGAGGAAAAACACCTGTTAAATCCAAAGCTGTCCAACCCCATTCATCCTTGTGGCTCATAATTGTTTCTAACTTAATTTGATCTAAAATGTCCCTTTCTGAACTAAAAGTTCTCCAAAACTAAGAGAGGACACAGAGGAGACAGGGCAGGGGAGGGCAGGGCACAACCTGTCTGTCTGTGTCCTGCATGTGGATTTGAATCTCTGTTCCTATTTTCCAAGGTTTTACCAATTACTAAATGCTCAGAAATGTCATTGGATCAGGCTTATTAGTGTATGCATGTGTGTGTTTGTGTGGGTGTGTGTGTGCATGATAAACCTCAAAATAAGCACCTCAAAATCTTTCCGAATGGAGACCTTATGATTAGCACAAACACTTCAGATCATTTCAATTAGTTATTTACTTCAAGTTCCACATCTTCTTTCTATGACTATAGATAGTCTCCAGGGACATGACTTGTTTTTTCCTTTTGGTCATTATATTAGGTTACTTGCGTTAACGTACTGCACCAGGAATGTTCCGCTTGCTCAGCTCTTCAGGGTTTGTGCCACTCATGAGCGTAGTCATCAGCTCACTGGGACAGCCTCCTTCATGGCTCAGCTTCCCCTTCCAGTTCCCTAATAAGCCTAAAGTGCAAATGAAGTGTTTGATGTATAATATGTAAGGTCCTTTGGGGACACCTGTAACTATATCATATCACAGGGATGTTTTCTGTGGTCTTAATGTAGTTCAGTTTCTTTTTTGTTTTGTTTTTTCTTCTACATGCCAGATGGCTCACAGAGAAGTCATTCCGAGGTAGTGTGCAAATCTTGTGTATTTTCTGTCTTCAGAGAGAGAAAAAGAAAGGACACAAGAAGCCAGAAAGAAGAGAATAGGGCAGAGAGAAGCTTCAAGCATAAGCAAAGAGCTGCAGAAAGCAATAAGTAGAAGATGTTGTCTGGAAATTCAGGTGTGCTGATGTTGGGAGGACTTCCACATCACTTAATTGCAAACCATAGCCTTGCTGAGCCCCATGGCTACGTTGATAGGGACCACACTTGCCTGTGAGTAGCAGAGTTCCACATTTTCCCATACAGCATTTAGGCATGTGAAGAAAATTAGCTATTTTCTTATTGTTTTCCCTCCCACATTAGCCCTTACCTGATTGTAGAGGGGAAACACACACACATACACACACACACACAAACTCACACAACAACAACAAAACAACAAAATGAAAACAGAAACCCAAAACAAAGCAAAAAAACAAACAACTCTCCCCAACCCCAAACAAATGCCTAGTAACTACTTAGTCTAATTGAGTTCAAAACCAGTTTTCAAAACCCAGTCTTTGGATTCACTGATTTCAGGGCTCACTTCTCCTTTTCTTGCCCCTCTTTCCTGGTCCTAAAGTTCATGGTGTTGGGGAAAGGAACCCCTGTGCTGGCCCTTGTTGCTTGGGTGTGAGGTGCCTGGTGTCTGCTGGGGAATGCTTGGCACCACCCTTAGGCTGGCATCTACAGCTGGCGCCTGCAGCTGACATCTGTGGCTGATGTACTTTTGGTCTATTTCTGCTTGGCTCACTCCATTCAGGGCCCCCACCCTGAAGACGTGCCTACTTTCCCACCCCATTCTTGTGGGGAAGACCCCCTCCCATCCTGAACAATTGCCTTTTCTGAAACTCTCAGTGCCAGATTTCTACCCTGATTTTGAGGCTGATGGCTTATTTCAGCTGCAACCTCAGAAGCTCATGGCTAAAGTGTGGCTCCTCCCACCAGCATCCATGCTACCAGAGTGCAAGGACCCAAGTGTATGAACTACACAAACTTCTTTGTACGTCCAGGCCCAGCTGTTCTAATCAAACCAAGAGCTAGTCCAAAAGTCCCCATGCTTTCACTGTGGTCCCAACCTGTCTACAGTTTCTTGTCTCTCTATAGGTTTTGGAGACCTGGGGAAGAGATTCTCTGCTATTTTATGAACCAACCTCTCTTGGCCCCTGATCCATCCTCGCTGTGTGCATTTATATTCCCTTCTTTAATTTGTGTAAACTGCATGTATTCCTTCAAGACTAGTCTCTGACCTGTTCAATGGACAGTAATGAAATCCACGAAATTCTTTCTTAGCAAAATGTTTGCTTTCAAAAACTATTGTCTTGCTGCAAAATTGTGTATGTGCATGTGTGTGCGTGTCTCTGTGTGTGTGTGCATGTGTGTGTGTGTGTCTCTGTGTGTGTGCATGTGTGTGCGTGTGTCTCTCTGTGTGTGTGTTATGTAACAGAGACATATGCCTAAGAGTGAGTTTATAAATGCACATCAGGTGTGTTCTTCAATTGCTTTCTGCCTTATTTCTTGGGACAGGGTATCTCACTGAACCTGAAGCCTACTGATTTGTTGGTGTCACAG
>JADRCC010524653.1:0-14460 GCA_019843855.1 Hylomyscus alleni
CCCGATTTTGAACATTGCACTCCTAGCCAACCCCCTTCATGATCAAATGAAGATGGACCCTCAGGAGCCTCTGGGCCAACTCCCTGAGATGACTGCAACCTTCCATGTCCTGAAGGATACACTCTTATAAGCCTTGACTCTAGCCCTCTCAGACATCCAACATCCCTGTTCTAAATGCTACAAATGTCAGAATGGCTCTTAGGATCCTAGGCCAGATGAAGGGTCTGACACCCACTCCTTTATATTTCTTTCTAAACAGCTGAGCTGTCTGTAAAAGACTGACACCCTTAACTACAGGCCCTTGTTTTAGAGAATGAAACTGGAACTTACTATCCATTCATCACAAGCCAAATGATCTTTTCTCCAATTTAATGTCTTTTGATTTTCACTTCCTCCAATGTCTTGCTTTTCCATTGTACCTTTCTAGAAATCCCCAACCAGTCATTAGACTACAAGGCCGCTTCTACTCCTATGAGGCTTCTTAAATTAACATCTCCCATGATCCCCAGTACAAAATGCTTACTTTAAGATTGATATTCTTTTTTTCCCACAGTCCTCTTACCCATCCAAGTATCAATAAGCTCTAATTTTCCATATGTTTGGCATTTTGATGTTTTGATTGATGAAATAGTAGTAATAAAGGTAAAATGTTGAACTCCAATTTTTGCCCTCTCTCTGGCTGCTCCAAGACAACTAATCTAACCTTTTCTTACTATGAATCAACTGGTTACTGTATATGCTATCCATAATCAATAAGAGAGGCAGAGAGCCTAGCTAGATATCTGCTTCACAAAAGATCAAATACAACTGTAGTATGTCACATATGGGGCTTCACATTGGAAGGATGAACTTCCCAGAAGCGCTAGTACCATTTGACCATAAGGGAAGGGCAAGGAATCCAGCACTCTCAGCTCAAGAAAGAAAAAAAAAAAGAAAAGAAATGTCACCTTTACTTTCACAGATACCTGGGACTTCCTAATGAGTGCTAAGAGTAAAAGGGGTGGTGACTCTTTAAAAGCTCCACTGTGTGGTGAACATTAAAAAAAAATCTCCGATATCTCCAGACCTTTCACAAGCTAACCATTGATTGCTTCATTGAAGTAGTTAAAATTATAACAACTGTTGGCCCCCACTTAGAGCAAAATTTTTCTAAGATTATTCTTGAGGAAATATCCTGAAAGGATGCCCTTAATGCCTTCCTGGTACTCCTCAAATCACTTAATCTACCCTTGAATCACACGACCTGCATCCTCTGCATTCCTCCCCAAAGCCCCCTAATAGCAGCTATGTAATATTTCCCAGGGAAACATACCCATCTGCTTCACGATCCCTCTCCTACACCTTTCGCCCTCTTCCTCCCCCTTTCCCTCCATCCCTCTCTCTCACCTCTCTCTTCTCTCTCTCTCTCTCTTCTACAACTACACTGTGGAACAAATGAAGTGCTGGCCTCATGACATTCATAAATACCGACCCCATCCATGTATAAACCTTACTTTCTTCATCATTCACTCCAAAGTAGTATCTACTTCTCATATGGATCCAGCTTGTTCTTCCGTATGGGCCCCAAGATAAACGGTCTATGCATCCCAGTATGTGCTATCCCTAGGTGAACCTACGACACTCAGGATGAATTCTCTCTACTGTTTTTTTTTTTTTTTTTTTTTTTTTTTTTTTTTTTTTTTTATAATATATTTTTTTTTTTTCCAATTTCCCCCCCCAAAAAAAAAAAAAAAAAAACAAGAACCCCTGTTGCCTCCTCCCTCCTCCTGCTTGCCACCCCACCCTCTCCCACTTATTGGCCCTGGCATTCCCCTACACTGGGGCACAGGACCTTCACAGGGCCAAGGGCCTCTCGTCCTACTGATGACTGACTTGGCTAACCTCTACTACACACATGTACCATTTAACACGCTCAAAGAAGGCTGGCTGCTTTCTACCCCCAGATGGTGAGCATCTACGTTGGCAGCTACAGGGAAGGCAGTATGACATTAGATCACACAAATCACTCCTATAGCCAAATACAGGTGGAACCAATAATATCCAAGTGCTCAGGTAGAAGCCTTTCACTGCTGCAGGCACAGCTCTCTTCCCTGAGCTACTGGAGAAAAAAAGGGGAAACCTGTCTCTTGAGGAATGATCTTACTACATAAACCACTCAAGTCAGGAAGAGTGAAAAAAAAAAACAAAACTCCAAAATATAGCTGGCTATCTATA
Organism: Hylomyscus alleni; assembly: GCA_019843855.1. Classification (NCBI taxonomy): domain Eukaryota; kingdom Metazoa; phylum Chordata; class Mammalia; order Rodentia; family Muridae; genus Hylomyscus; species Hylomyscus alleni. Next base: position 2,215 of record JADRCC010524653.1, read on the forward strand.
GCTCAATGGAGACTCATCATTTCAGGGAACCCTTTAATGAACCCTCCTCATCCTCATAGCCTTCTTAAAAGTGTTCAAAACCAGTTAAACCAAGTAATCCAACCACACAGATAACCAACTCTTCTATCCTTTCTATCCTCCCAATACTATGGTTTAGGTTTTCTAGAACCAGAGGAAAGTTTTTATGACATAGGCCAGGCATATCCAGCCTTTGTGGTTGTAGATTTGGCACCTCAGTCCAACAGCAACTGACTAGAGGAGACCATATACTGTCACTGACATACCACATATAGAGAAATAAAAACTCAATGTTCTGCACATCTTAGGAATGTGATCTAAGACTATAGCAGTCTGTTATCTTAACTCCACAACATCTTGTTATCTTAATGAACAGAACTCACCTCATAAAAATGTGTTTGCGAGAGTTTCTTTGTTTATAGCAGGTCCCTTCCTATTGATGCTCTACTGATCTTCTGCTACCCAACTTAAACCATCCTATAAAAAGAGAAACTTCGATTTTAGTGCTGCAACACTCTCTTCATTATAAGACAGCCTGGCTGCTGGTACCACAAAAAAGCTTCCTTCTTTGGCATCAGCGTAGTTATGATCATCCTGCTGTCTTCAAACATTGCTGTTTCATCAATACTGGTAATTTTCTAGGATACCTGACAAAATGATTCAAATTTTAAATCATAAAAATTTAGACTTTTGTCAACTTTTTTCATTATCACGAGGATATATATATCCTCAGTGTATGTTTGTGTGTTTGTGTGTGTGTGTGTGTGTATTTGTGTGTGCGTGTGTACACATAGACCTAAAATATACTTGGACTTCTATGAAACTATAAAAGTTAACTTTAATAGAAGAAGGTTTTAATGTGTAAAGAAATTTTAATTCAGCTCTTATGACATACAAAGTCCAAGGTCTGTGTGATTGGGCTGGAATGCAGACACATTCTATTATTAGACATCTTTAATCTCTCTGGCTAGAATCCCTTAGTACAGACAGTTAATCTCAAACAATGATTTAGGGGGATGCAAAGTGACAAACCAGAGAAATATTTGACAGAATGAGTCAGAGATAGGATACTCCAAACTCTCACAAGAAAAGCACAAGAAACAGAAGCTATTTAAGAGCAGAGCAAGGAGAGAGAATAAGTTCAGGCAGTTGAGTTCAAATCAACTCAGTTTAGTGCAGTTCAGAATTAAGTCACTTGGGAGTCAGTGTAATGCAGTACAGTGAGATTGGATTCATTTGTGAGTTCCTGTAGTTCAATGCAGATGAGCAGAGGCAGTTGAAGCAAGAGAATAGGAAGAAGCCAGAAGATTAGAACAAATTGCCAGAATTAGTCTGAGGTCAAGCAGAGCAATTAGTGAGAAGCTGAGAGAAGTCAGTTTGAATCTGTCAGCTTGGAGAGGAGTTTGAGCCAGAACATTTGAGTTGAACAAGCCAGACAGAATTCAAAAAGAACTAGAAAGTGTGAACTTATCAAGCATTAAGCCTTTGAAAAGAAAATTATGTCAGGTGAATAAAAGTTACTTTTACATTAATTGGTTTTCATAAAACCTACACAGAAAAACATAGATTAAATAAATTTATGCCATTCAGAGTGACATAAATCTCAAGAAGAACCAAACACTAGCAAAGTCCCCAGTATCAGGCATGAGAAACTTGATCTCAAGTGCTTAGTTGGGGTAGACCAAAGTACTCCCAAAACAATATTTCTGTTCCTTATGTACCTCTCAGAGGTTAATGATTAATTTCTATTGCTGGGTTTATGTGGTTTTAAGACACAAGATTCAGATTATTCAAGCTTGCTCTAATCTCAAAGCCACCTTGTGGTCTATCTATTTCCACATTACTAGAAAATACTATCCAAGCTGACAAGAGATGGATACAATTGATAGGCCAACCCAGTTGTGACACATATGAGTCACAGCAATGGCCAGCATACCAAGATATCCATAAATGTATGACATTTTGATGGTTCCCAGCATCTGTCTAAGGAGACTTAAGGCCCAGTAATAAGAAGAAAAGACATGCATAATATTAGAAACCTAGCCAACTACCTGGGTGTAGTGAGGTAATGGATCGTAGAAGAACATTTACCTGCACTTTGCTAGACCAGCATAATTTCTTAACTATATTTGATTCTTATTCTTATAGCCACAAATCAGTATAGCGATCACCTGTCACCACAAAAGGTTCTGTCTACAGCCAATTGAATTAAGACTACAATCAGAGAGAATGCAAAGATCAATGCACTGTGGGTAGACCAAACTCAATGGACATATGTGCATCATAACTCCTCCATCTATGGCTCAGGGAACAGAGAGAAAGTGGGAGTTGAAAAACTCAGAATAACATGAAGTCTGCAGTAAAACTGTCTCTTGTAGAAATGGCTCCATAAATAAGATCTGAACAATGGCAATATCAATAGATGTGCTAATGTGTAGTGAGAAAAAGCTCTCAGGATCCCACCCATGGAAAAAGAACTATGGACACCTAAGGGCTGCTGAGCCAGAGAGAATTAGCCTCTCCTATGAATGAGTACCAATTGGTCAATTGGTTATCTAATAAAAGCTGGTCTATCCTGAATCCATACATATACACACATATAAATATAAACTAACAAAACATAGATTTCTCAGGTTGTATTTATACATTTACATGCATATAAATAAATGAACATATGAGAATAATAATTAAAGAGAAAGAAACTATAGTGTGGAGTGGCATTAGAGGGAGTATAAATGGGTGGCAATATAGGGAAAAAAGGCAAGGGGGAATAAGATGTCTTTTTTTTACTAAAAAATTAAAGATGAATAAGTAGATATAAAAATTGACTTTGTTTCTTCAAAATTCTGAATAGAAAATTTCAATTTTTATTGAGAATAATTTTATATAATAAATTATGAACATGTTTCCCCTTCCACATCTCCACTCCCCTCTGTACTTCCCCATTCAACCAGTTCTTCACCTTTAATAGTCAGTACTGGAGAAGGCTGATAATTATAATTAGGCACCAGCATGACCTCTTTTTGATCAGTGAGACATTAAGTGTCTCCAGCAATAGGGCCTCATAGTCAGGTTTTTTTTTTTTTCTAAAGCAGCCTTGACTGTAGCCTTGACTGTAGCCTGAGTTATTTGAAGGCTTACATGGATACTTTTCTCCAGCAATTCAATTAGAAGTAACCCATTCCTGGAACAGTAGGTTTCACTTGGTGACAAAAAATGTCTGGTTAAAGTTTTCTCTCCCCCATTATTCCTTGATTCCAGTTAGATTTTATATATAAACATACATGCTGTTATTGTGCTAGGTTACTAAGTTTTGATATATCCCTTCATATGATCATTAATGTTATCTGTCTCTCCTCATATTCCCTCTATTAGCTTTGTTGTCCGTCTCCCTCTCTGTTTAATACTCCTGTTCTAGTCTCCCTCCTGACTCTCCATAGCTACATACTGCTTCCCCTTACTTGAAAGACCCTCTCCTCTCCCCTAGTTTCTTAAACTATATATAATTTCTGTGGGGTTTGTAGGGATAATCTCTTGTGTGCAGTGTAAAAGCATTGCCTGTCAATAAAAATCCGATGACCAGAATGCTGAGGGAGAATTAGAGGAACTATGGGAAAGAGTCAGGAGTGGGAAGATTTGCCATCCAACTATGGAGACAGTTGGACTGATGAAATTGAGGAGAGTTAACCAGGCATGTGGCATAACTTAGATTAGTACATACAGGTTAATATAAATTTGAAGATAGTTGAGGATCAAACCAAGGCCATAAGAGTCCATAAATAAATAAGTCTGTGTATACTTATTCTGGAGCTGGGTCACATTTAGGAAAGGCCAAAATGGTTACAAATGGCACTCAACAAGGGGATCTTAGAATACAGCCTTAGAGCCTGAGAACTCTTGGATGGAAGATAGGGAAAGAACAGGGAAATCCCACAGAGGCAATGCAAAAAGCATCTCATTTAAAATCCCCTGATGGTTGTGTAGCTTGCAGGAAACACTTGTGTAGATCATGAAATCAGTTTAAAAAAGATTCCTGAGCCTTTAGCATTGAAGGCCCTTGATTTACTATTAACAGCACAACCAGGAGAAATGTGATGGTGGAGGCCATTGTTGGCATTTCAAATAAATGATTAGATTTGACCTGAAGAGACCTCCTGAAAAATTTGGCAGCAGACATAATGGGAGAAACTAAGAACAAGAAGAGAAACAAAAGTAAAACAAACAAAAGCAAAACAAAAAATAGACAACAACAAATGAAAAGCAGGTAAGGTATACGCTGATGCTGATGCCTCTCCATGGAAACAACTCTGAGACTGACTGAGACATAATAGTACCTCTGTATATCCTATAAACCTTGGTGACTACAGAGTCCTCAGGACCTAGTATTAGATGCCATCCTACCAAATGGCATGGACGAAAATTTAAATTACAATTTGGTTATACAGTCTATACTAACATAAAGAAAGAAAGATGCCTTACCAGCTCAATCAAAGAACAAAGAATCATCTTTAGCTGAATTATGGACACTGCACATTCCATATATGTGTTAATGCAGAATTGTATATTGCCTGTGAAAGTTTATATGTTTACAGAACAAAATGACAAGAAACCAAAGAAAATAAGATGAAATGTATCCCAGGTGATACTTCCTCACAGATGGCCTGAAATTCCGTTTCCTCAAAAATGTACATCCAAAAAACTTCCATATGGTTAACTGAAATCATCCAGCCTAAGAGACTGCTCCAGCCTGGATTCCAGTTAAGCCCTGCACTTTCCCATCATGCAGAGATTAGACAGCTAATGATACAGCTAGCTTTCTCAGGACTTGGCCAATACGCCACCTTTATTAGGCCCCCTAAATAAAACATTGCCCCAAGACAGCAGGAAGCAATTTTAGAGAATGATGTCCCATTCCTAAGAGGGGGATTTGGTGCTATTTGTCATTCAGTGACAAATGCTTGTCATCATTTAAGGGGAGCTGGACAAGTTGTTGGTGATCTTGGTCAGAGAGGAAACAAAATATAAGAGATTAGATTCAGGGATCTCTTTTTCTCTTTCTTTTTCATTCCCATATCCTTCTTTCTCTCCTATCATTGGGAGTGGGAGCAGTAGAGAAGAGATGAGAAGAAAGGAGAGAGATATAGGAGTGATATGATAAAAGGATAGTGTAAGCAAAGGTCAATGGTAGGGATAAGGTTAATGGTAACTAGAATGGTAAGAGTAAGGGTAAATGTAAAGGTAATGAATTGCTCTGCTCTGGCAATTTATTCAAATCTTCTGTCTTCTCATTCTAGGGCTCATTCTGTGTTCACCTGTGTCTAGTTTGTTCTCTCTGCAACCTGACTCTGTACAACTGCCTCCTCCCCATCTCTCTCTCACTCTGCTAACCTACTAAGCTTCCTTTCTTTCCTGTCTGTTCTTGTGAGAGTTAGGCATATCCTATTTCTGAACCATCCTGTCAAATCTTTCTCTGATGCATCACTTTTTCTGCTACTCAGTTAGATAAATACATGGATGACTTCCTTTACAAACTAACTCTATCTTCACTATATGGGATTAAAGGAGTGTTTGTATTCCAGAGAGATTAAAAGTATGTCCCTCCAGCAATATTACACAGACCTAGAAGCTCTTTGAATATGATCCCTTGCAAGAGCAGCTATTTTGCTGAATTAAAATTTCTCTACAGAGGTAGATATAAACTATTCCCAGATCCCTGAGTAACATCTACATGCATTACCACGTTGGCTGTACAGCGCTGTACCACCACCAGTAGTGGATAAGTGTTCCCTTTACTTGATATCCTCAACAGCATTAGCTGTCATTTGTTTTATTCATTTTGCCCATTTTACTTATATCACACGAAGTCTCAAAGTGGTTTTGAGTTGTGTTTCCCTGGTGATTGAGGATGTTGAATAGTCTTTAAATATTTCTCAGCTGTTCTTGCTTTCTCTTTTGAGAATTCTATTTTATTCTGTACCCCAGTTTTAATTGGGTCTTTTTTCCCCTCAGGTCCATTGGTTTTACTTCTTTATATATTTTAGATATTAACACTCTATTGGATGTATAATTTGTAAAGAATCTTTTTCCATTGTGTAGCCTGATGCTTTCTCCAAATGGTGATATCCTTTCTCATACCGACTCTTTCTAGTCTCATGAGATCCTTATTAACTGATTTTCTTAGTGCCTGTGCTATTTCTTAATTAGTAAAAATATAAAACTACAATTTAATTGAACATTGAGTTTTGGATGAAAAATAAACTGTATTTGAACAGTACTATCATTTTAACTTACTTTGAATTCATATTTTTTCACTTTTCAATGTTAAATGATATATACATTATACATATTGTAATTCTTCTCCATTTTCTGGTTGTAAAGTTTATCTCTTGGCAATTATCATACATATGCTTTCATTGGCAATAAGACTATTTTACATGTTGTTCACCTTTGTAACTTTAATGTCTTTCTATAATTTACAATATACCCTAAATATTTTCAAAAATGTTAGTTGAGAAATATATGCATCATCTTTTGTAAGAACTTCATACTTTTTTCTATCTTTGAAACAAACCCAAAAGGATGAGATCAGAGACTTCTGTCTGAGACACGTCTATGCACACAAATGGTTATTGCAAGAATATAGAACCTCTATCTCTCTAAATTTATAAATTTCTACTTGCTGGATTACAGAAAAATAAACTACTATTTGTCTAATATTGTATATATTCTTAACATCACAATAATACACCCACTGTACATCCAAAAAACACAGATATAAGTATATTAAATTACCAATTGATTTGTAACTAATAGATGAAAAATAAGGGCTAAAATCAAGTTGTGCTTGATTCTAATGCCCAACTTTAATTGTTTTTAAACTTTGATTTTGGTTTTGTTCTTGAAAATTCTTACATGAATATAGTGTAATGGGATAATATCTAACACCCATTTTTCACTTCCAACTCTATATCCCCCAACAACTCTCCCTCTAGCATTCTTAACATTTTTAATAATATAATAACTCCAGTTAGCACTACTTATACATATATGTATGTGTATAGGTATATCATTTTCATTCAAGAATGTGAAATATATCAAGTGGCCATACACTCAAATGTGTATGTGTATGGGTGTATAGTACTTCACTCAGACTTGAGAATCAAATCAAGGGGCCACAAATACTATTTCTTCTCCAGAAACAATCAACTGCCAGTAGCTTTGTAGTAAGGTATGGAACTGGAAGACCACTTTGCCATCTATGGTGGAATTTTAGCTACCCTGATCTTATTCAGATAACTATAGATTCTGTTAGTCATTGAGTGTGATGGATATGTCATTTCCAGTGTTTCAAATCACTTCTCCTCAATAAGAATCTTACATATTTTTCTTACACCTGTTCTGTGGTAGTGGTTAGAAGAAAATGGCTGTCCTATTTAGGGATGAACACTCAGTTTCCGATTTTCAATACTTTAGCTGATTGTGAATATCTTCATTCCCTATAAAAATAAAATTCTCCAACCAAGGTTGAGAGTAGTAAGTTCTGGGTATAAAAATACATAATCAGTTATTAAATGAAAATTCCAGTGGAATATATGGCATATCTTTATATAATTTACTGGTCAGATAGGTTTGTAATTATAGAGGTCTTCTGAACAACATAACTTTATGCCATTATTCTCATGTTGCTAAAAGACGTTAGGGATGGTGGAGAAGAAAGGACATCCATACTTTTACCCATTATTAGAACTGATATGCTACGCTTCCAAGCTGCTAAGCAAAATGGTCCTACTGGTACAATAGCAGCATGACAAGTCTGTGATCACTAACCACTTTATGACTTACTTTGAAGACTGTTCCACTGAAAGGAATCCCATGTTTGGTACTGCAATTCTGGTAAGAAAAAATAAAGATAGTCCATGCCTCATAGAGTCATGGACTTAGAGTAGAATCTGCTATTATGAATGATCATGGACTTAGAGTAGAATCTGCTATTACGAATGATGCTATTATGCATGATCATTCATAACAGCAGATTATGTATGTAAATAGCATTTACATTTGAATATAAAATTAAGGTTTACATTCATTTTTTGTTCTATCATTTTTCCTTCTTTCCTCCAAAGTCTAGTCTATTTCACCTATTTTAGGCGACTGCAATATGGGGAAATAGTATATTAAATTTGTTCATTTTTTAAGAAAAATGTCTTCCTTATTTTATTCTTTTATCAAAAAAGTTCTTTTTGGGTTACTCTAAATGACAAATCTGTTTTCAAAAGCATATGTTTCTACTCATAGGTACAGGGCTAACATGTGCCCCATCCTTTTTACTTCTATACTTTCTAATGGAAAAGAATGAATTGATAAATACTTTTTAGTGATGTTCATTCAAAGATGTAAGTACACATGAGAATATATGTTTATATGTTTAATTATTTACAATTTTTTAATAAATAGGTTAATTTTGTAGCATATGACTATAGACACATGCATACACACACACACACACACACACATATATATATATATATATATATATATATATATATGATAAGGTGTTTGCATGGCAAAATGCATTTTTAGTTTTTATTTTCATTTTTTTTGATTTGCTAACATGACCTTAAGTATTTAGTTTATCGAATAGATTTAACCTAAATATTGTTTCAGAATTAGGAGTGATAACTGTTCAGTATCTTGCAATTATTACTAAATCAGTAAAGAAAATCTTAATGGTTTACAGGATCAAATGAAGTTTATTTAAAGTCAGTTTATAACATTTTCAAGATTTCATCTAATCTTATTAAAAAAATTAATGCAAGTTAATCATTTCTCTCTGTTAAAAAACTTAACAGTAAAATGAAGTAAGTGCCATTTTGGTCCAATAATGACAAAGTTCTTCATATTAATCATCAGGTTTCAGTCATAGAGTTAACATTTATTTAAAAGTTCTGATTAAAACTCTATTTTTCTGATTAACTTTATTTTTCTAATTCATTTGGTAAATAAGTGAGAAAAATCACATTTCTATTTTCTACTTTTTAAGCCTGCCAAAAGCATATTTGCAGCATTCATAGATTTATATATACAGTTTATTAAACATTAACCTTGGAGAAACTAGAAGGATTAATATTTCTAAGTCTTCAATTATATTTTAAAAGATAAATATATTCAGAATAAATTTTTAAAAAGCAAATTTTTCCTTCCTATGAAGCTACAATTTACACTTAAAATGTGCCCCTCTGTATTTGTCACATTGACATATATTTGAAAGTATTTCAAAGTCCTGATAAAAATAGTATTCTAAAATACTATCTGTTATAAAAAAAAGTGTTGTGAAGTATAGTTTAATAAACTGTTAAAAACATTGATGTCAGCCAGGCAGTATTGGTGCATGCCTTTAATCCCAGCACATCTCTACAAATAAGAGAATGGCTTACAAAAACAGATTCACAATTTTTAAATGAATACTAATAGATATTATCAGACATTGATATAAGAAATTCTGTCACTTGAGAAACATTTTTATGTCATTAGAGTCTCTACTTTTGACAATGTGCTTGAGTGTACTGAACAAGGTACACAATGTATTTCATTGTAAGGCAGAGGCAGGTGGATTTCTGAATTCGAGGCCAGCCTGGTCTACAGAGTGAGTTCCAGGACAGCAAGGGCTACACAGAGAAACCCTGTCTCAAAAAAAAAAATGATGTCAGATCATCTATATTTATATTCATGTTAAATTATGTGTAAGTAATATAAGTATTTAAGATAAAATTATAATTTAAAAATTTGCACATATAAAAGTAAGATGAAATACATTGTGTACCTTGGTCAGTACACTCAAGCACACTGTCAAAGCAGAGACTCTAATGACATAAAAATGTTTCTCAAGTGACAGAATTTCTGATATCAATGTCTGATAATATCTATTAGTATTCATTTAAAAATTGTGAATCTGTTTTTGTAAGCCATTCTCATATTTGTAGAGATTATAAAACAATTCCATTATTTTCCTCTTCACTTTTCTTTCTCCAAACCCTCTGCTACATCTCTCCTTGCTATATTTCAAATTAATTTTTATCAGTCTGTATAATGCTACTAGTCTCTTTTAAAGCGAAAGCTATTTTACGTAAATAATTCTGATAATGACATCTTCATTATAAACAAAGATTACTATGCAAATCTGTAATGTGCTGTAATATATTGGATCTTATTCTGTTTAAAATATACCAATTATTTAATAATACAGAAAATATATTATAACTTTTATGCCTTTCATAATATCATATCATTGAAATATTTCACAAAATGAGATAAAGAAACAGAGGAAAACATAACGGTTGAAAAAAAGCAGCTGGCTGAGACAGACGCGGATACTTACAGCCAACCATTGGATTGAGGTCGGAGACAATTCTGGAAGACTTAGTGGAAGGAATGAAGGAGCTGGAGGGATGGCGAGCAACGCCATAGGAAGGCTAAACAACAGTCTCAACCGACTCGAACCCCTGGAAGCTCCCAGAGACTGAGCCATCATGCAAAGGGCATGCATGGTCTGGTCTGTGGCCCTGGGTACATCTGTAACAGAGGACTGCCTTGTTTGGCCTCTGTGGGAGGGTATGCACCTAATCCTTTAGGGATTCCCCTCCAGAAAAGGGAGATGTCCAGGAGCATACGGATGGGCAAGCGTGGGAAGGTGGGAAGGTGGATGGGGGAGCACCCTTGCAGAGGTAGAAAGGGAAGATGTAGAGGATTGGGTGAAGAAATCTGGAAGCAGGGACTGGGAGGGGCAACATTTGGAATGTAAATAAATAAGATATTAAAGAAATGTGAGCCACCGTGTGGTTCTGGGAGTTAAATTCAGGACTTTTAGAAGGAGATTCAGTTCTCCTAACCACTGAGCCATCTCTCCATACCTTGATGATTCTTAAATATACACATTAAAGTCCATGAACCAGTACCAATAAGATGATAAGCTTAAGGCCCACATTAAGCCAATCATCTTCCAAATAAAGTACTGCCAGTATGCCTGTAGCCCCACAATTATTTGCTCAAAATGCCTTGCTTCTACGGCTACAGCTGTACTTCTGAATATAGATTGCTGGAAATGAGCAACTACAGACAGAGAATGGCCACTTCACGGAGACGACTGGGATGCAATGAGTGACCTGCAGGATGGACTTAGGTGAGGTGCCAGCCTTTCTGACATTTCTACATTTTTCAGATACAAATCAAAGTAGTCACAGTATAGTTTAAATGAAATGTTCTAGCCGGGCGGTGGTGGCACACGCCTTAAATCCTAGTATTTGGGATGCAGAGGCGGGTGGATTTTGAGTTCGAGGGCAGCCTGATCTACAGCGTGAGTTCCAGGACAGCCAGGGCTACACAGAGAAACCTGGTCATGAGGGGAAAAAAAGGAGAAGAAGAAGAAAGGAAAAGAAAAAAGAAAAAGAAAAAAAGACGTGTTCTCATCCGGGATAAAAGTATTTCCTTTTAAAGAAACCAACACTAACCAGTCTTCAAAACCCAAAATGAGAAACTCTGATTAGAGATATTGGTCAGGACTGCTCAAAACACTCCCAAAACAGTACAGGCTATTGCGATTGCCCTTGGCTGCCTACTAACTGGAAGGGAAGTTCATGCTTTTGAAGACACTATGCATTTTAGATACACCCCCTAGAGTACACTAAGCTGGTGTATTTCTAACATTCTCATATAGTGTCTGGGAATATCAATAAAAATTAGATATTTGAATTTTATAAAGTTATTTTCCAAGAGTTATCATTTGAGCAAAAGCCATTCTATCTTAATACCTAAAGTTTAAAATATTCTTTGTGGAGCCAGGAAGTGGTAGTACACGTCTTTAATCTCAGCACTTGGGAGACAGAGGCAGGCAGATTTCTGAGTTTGAGAACAGCCTGGTCTACAGAGTGAGTTCCAGGACAGCCAGGGCTATACAGAGAAATCTTGTCTCGAAAAAAAATATTCTTTGTGAATGCATATTTATATTAAACTCAGTAGTTGATATTAACTTCATTGTTAAAAGCAGTTCATTATGTTATAATTCTTTCTACACTCTCATATTATGCATGGTTCATCTTTGACACAATGGGCATTAAATACTTTCGAGCTTTAAGCATCAGTAAAAAATTATTATATTTTGTATATTGTATTTTATTTGATGTCTGGAATCATTGCTAACTAATTCTAATATCATCCTAATGCTATTAAATGTAT
>JADRCC010524655.1:0-10518 GCA_019843855.1 Hylomyscus alleni
GCATCTGTAGCAAATTCTATTACAGAAGAAGAAGCTAAATCTTTCATAATAAGCAACAAGAATACTTGACCTTTGTTCTAGCAATGTTACCATCCTGATCCACTTTCAATTTATATACAAACATCTTTTAAATGATTTCAACAAATAACTCTTGGTGCCTTACATCTAAATTAATCAAAACTTCAACAGATTCATAAACAAATTCATCTCCAAATAGCCATACATAATTAAACACTTCTCAAACCAAGTATTTAAGGTACTTTGAGCAAGTCATACCAACTGAGTTATTAACAGGTTGACATATCTAGGTTGTTTCATAACAAGAGATGCCATCTAGACTGATCTAGAACAAGAGAACCTTCACCAATCTACATGCAAACAGGAAAAGTAGTAGCTGTAAAACCCTAGTAATCATAAGTTTGCTGCATGACCAGCAGATCTTAAGTGGAGACTAATCTGAAACAATCTGAAATGTGACTAATAGTATCTTTTATAAATTAACTGAGGTCGAACAGACTCAGTGAGAGTTCTGCTAAAAATTATGTCTGCAGCCCAGGTCTTGAAGAGATAAAGCAGACTAACACCTGAAAAAAGTTGGGGACTAAAAGCTATTTTGAGGAAGAACACATTATACATGTGTCACGGAACTAACTGGTCCAAGGGAAGGCTACATACAATTACTGTTAGAAAGAAAGTACTGATCATACATCAAAAATATTATAGCTTCTGGAGTGACTTATTTGTTTTGCTTCAAATCTCTGTCATTTAATTGATGGCTATGTTAGCATGCCACGCTAAATACATAAGTGAGAGCCAAAAAAATGTACTTCTGACTCAGTAGAGATATACATTTATATACATTCATGTGATAAACTGTAGTAATGTTGACAGGGTGATATACCAAAACCTATGAGACTGGTATAGACAGAAGACCACTGTGGTGGTTTGTATGAGATGGTATCCATTTGCTCTGCAGTTGGTATAACTGTTTGGGAAGGATTAGGTTTTGTGGACTTTTGAGAGGAGATATGTTACCAATGGTGAGCTTTGAGGTTTCAAAAGCCTGTGCCAGCTGCCAGGATCTTCATCATGATGATCATGAGAGTTCTTCTCTAAAACTGTAAGCAATCAAACTCACAATTAAAGGCTCTCTTTTATAAGTTGCCTTGGTTCTGGTGACTCTTCACAGTAATAGAAAAGTAACTAAGACCACCACAGAACAACATGAAAAATAATCTTTACCTGCTTCTCTTCATTCCCATGCATGTAGAAAGGGAAAGGTGGGAAATATACTAACTAGTGTGTTCAACGGCAAGCACACCTGGACCAGTTCATAATGTACTTCATGGTAATGGAATCAACTAAGTGTTGGGACAAATGTCCATTGAGATGGTAGTGAGAGAAATCATACACAGTGAAACAGAGATAGCAAAGAAGAGGTCTAGATTTATACGTATGGCAATAAAAAGCTATAGTTGCTCATTTTTATTAGTTCTTTAAATTTGTGTACAGAGTATTCTCATTAAATTCATCCCCTCTCTCCATTTCTCCCTGATCCACCCTTTTCCCTACCTGCCCAACTTTGTGGCATTTTAAAAAACATTTTAAATACAATTTGTATTGCTCATATGTGGCCTTCCATTGGAGTATGAGCAACTTACTAGTAGTAACATCCTTATAGGTAATTGACACTCCCATCCCCCTAAGCTAGTTCACTAATAGCCTCTTAGCTAGGGCATGGGATTTCATGCTAACCTCTGTCCTTCACACTGGGGAATGTGTGGGCTTGAATTTTAAATGGTGGTCACGTGCACACTCTCATAGCTGATGATATGTGCAACTGCCATGCTATCTTTATAATACTGCTTCACTAGTCAATTAACACTGTGATTCTCATAATCTTTCCAGTCCCTCTTCCCAAGGGATCATTGAGCCTTAAGAAGAAAGAATAACACTGAGATGTCCCACTTAGGCCTTAGTACTCCTCAGTGTCTTACTCTCTTCATAGTGAATAGTTGTGGTTGTATTAACCATCATCTATCTCAAAAAGAAGCTTCCTAAATGAGGGTTGAGAGATGCGTTTATCTATTGGTATAGTGGTAGATCATTAGGAGTTAGTTTAACGTCATGTCAGTTTAGCAGAGTAATAGTAGTAAGTCCCCTCCTAGGGTCTATGATTGACCTATCTAGCCATAGGTGCTTAACCCCAGTGATAGTGCAAGCTATTTTATTCCACCTAGTAAACAAAAGCCTGGGCTTGGATAAAGGAATCAAACTGAATTCAGTTCATTTATTACTACTTACACTGAGACCTTTAATCTTTTTCTTGCTTAAATTTCACCAAATATTTGTCTAATGTCTGATTTGACAGATTCTCTTAAGAAACGGTTGCTAGGAAATTCAAACTAGGGTACAATTTGTACTTTTAACGAGTCTGCTAACCTGAGCATTATTTCTCACACCTGCAAAATGCAACATCAGTACTTGTGGTGTTTAGGTAGGAAGGATTCTGTGAGACAAGTTTGGCCTGAGGCAAGAAGGGGAAAGATTGGAAGGAGGAAAAGAAAGAGAAGGAGGAGGTAGTAGAGGAGAAGGAGTAATAAGAAAAGAATAAGAAGGTGGTGAGGCAAGTTCAACCTAATTTCTATTACGGATTTTATAACACAAGGCAAAATGCACAAAGGAACAAATGAATTAATAAATAAAACAATAAGTAAGTATTGTGATGCTGTTAGGCCATTGTGTGAGATAGCACAGGAGTAAAATGACGCATTTAATAACTTTTCAATAAACTTTCAAGGGCAAAGAAAAAATTCTAGTGAAATAAATTCAGATCTATGCTGAGTTCCAGATTCTAACCATTGCAGAGCACGGAGACTGGGAAAACTGTGTTCAAAATAGCACAGTGGAATATAGCTATTTATCAAGCAAAACATGTCAAGGAGGAAAAAGTAGTACATGAATAAACATTAACCATAGTATTGCCATGAAAGCTGTCAAATGACCTGGACCCTGACTTTGCTTCTGATCCACAGAAAGGCATGCATCACCGTTAATTTCACACAGGTTACCAGGGAAGTCAAAGCCACTCTAGTTGAGCAAGTAGGCTCTATTGGGACCAATTACAAAGACAGATATGATGAGATTTGCATCCACTAGGGAGGCAAGGTCCTGGGTCCAAAAATCTGTGGCTCACATTTCCAAGTTGAAAAAGGCAAAGGCAAAATAACTGTCCTCCAAACTGTGTTAAATGTATACTGCTGAGTTTTATGGACACAAACATAATTTTTAAATTGTTCTTTAAAATTTGATGAAGACACTAGCAGACATACAGTATGTCCTTCACTAACACACGCACACACACAAACACACACACACACACACACAAGAAGATCGATCAAATCTGGGATAAAGTACAGATATATGAAATGTAGGTTTAGATCACCCATTAACACAACTTCCTGGGATTCCACCTTGACACTAGTCTCAATGAGAGCATAACAAATGCATAAAATGATGCTTGTACCCATAAATGTGCTTATTAATCTCCCACTATGTAATGCCGGTGGAGGACATCTCTTTATGAGGTTATATGAACTCAATCTCTACTTTGGGAAATTGAAATCATCATTATTAGAGTTTTATTATTATCTACCTGTGGCTAGTACAAGTCTATTCTAGAAGAAGCATAACTCACAATAATAAAGCATAACGCAAACTTCTCCCTGCTTGCTCACCCCAGAACTGAACTCTGAAATACAAATATCATGGAGATGAGTTCATTTTCATAATTGAAAATATGGAAAATACTGCATTGTCCAGCCATATTCAAGTTTCTCATTTAATTTCTAGGCAAAAGATTCCACTCACTTCTTGTGACTTGTTCCTATTTTCTGTACAGCAGATTATCGCCATGAAGTTCATAATTCTCAGACATATAAAGTAAAATGCATATATCCAACAACTTTGTTCTAGAATTCTTTCATCTGTGTATAACTGTGAGCAGCTAAGTAATATGTATATTGACCAATGTTCAATAGAATTCAAATCTCTGCATATATATTTTAGGTTTCCATTTAAATTTTGGCTTTCCATGAATTTATGTATTTTCATGATATTCAGACAAAACTTTCATGTGCTATTATTGTGTATGTTTGGAATCCTGATTTAATACTCTCTCTCTCTCTTTCTCTCTCTTTCTCTCTCTCTTTCATAATTGCTAAAGTGAAGTACAGTTGAGAAGAGGTTCCATCTATTTATATATAATTATTTACTTTACATTTTCCTTTGTTTGAGGAAAAAGGTGATCTTAAAACTTAAAGAAATATATAAACATGATTTTTAAAATAGCTTTCATAAACAAGTTGTATTTCTATAAATTTTCTCCTACAGATAGACATACATTATTTGCTATAAATGTGAACAAGTTCATAGAAAAGCAGAAGTCACCCCATGATGTTGTAATATACTACAGTTCTATAACAAATTCTCTCTACCAAGCCCTTAAGCCACATTCCCAAAGGAGACAATGAAAATCCTGAGTCAACCCAAGCTCTTTGCTAATTCTCATCACCACCTTTACACAGATGTCATGTTTTAAAATCATGTTTCATTATACATTTTGAATTATAGTGGATGTTTATGACACATGACATCATCAGTAATTTAAAAATAGAAAATGGAACCCATAATTTGACAAGAAAATGATAATTTTTATAAACAAAGGGAAATGACAGTAATATCAGAGATAACAAGAAGGAGATTGCCCTTTTTTCTTTTTTTTTTATTGGAAATTTTCTTTATTTACATTTCAAATGTTATCCCCTTTCCCATTTCGCCCAGCCTAGAAACCCCCTATCTCATCTTCCTTCCCCTGCCTCTATGAGGGTGTTCCTCCCCCCACTCTCGCCTCTCTGCCCTGACATTCCCCTTCACTGGGGCTTCAAACCTTCACAGGACCAAGGGCTTCCCTCCCATTAATGCCCAACAAGGACAAGGGAAGGAGATTTCTTATTTTGAGGAGTCCTATGTTTTTCTGGGGTACTCTAGAGAACTGCTAAGAACAGAATGGCTAGAGGTATAGAAAAGGCTTTGAGACATGATGCAGTGACCTCTCAATGGATCACAAGGCCAGAGCAGAACCTCTAAAACTCTACCCAAGGGAAGTCTTATTAATTTAATAAGTTTGTTATGGTTGCTTGATCAGAGACTGGCAATACTCTACAAAAGCTCCATTTACTTTCTAGTTAAATTTTCAGGCAGGACACATTCCCTGAAGATCAGAAACTGAGGTTAGTAATTGTCAATTCATTCACATAACCCTAGCTATTTGGGGTTAAAAAAAATTCAGGAGAATCTTACTTTAAAAGTCAGAGAAAGGAATCAGAGATGCTAAGCCAGGCACTGGTGTTATTTCTGTCAAATAAGAAGTCTATCTGTGTAGAAGTAAGCATCTTATATGCAACTCAATGGGAAAGAATATAGGATACAATGTTGACAGAGAAGGATAATCAAGGGGTCTAGGGCTGATGGATATATTTAGTTTGTTGGTTATTACACTATTATTCTATTTTATTAATACACATGTATAAAATAAAAATATAGAAATAAACATAAAATTCTTGAAGAACACAAACACATGATTGTTGGAGTGAGTGTAGAAACAGAGCATTCTGTTGGCAAATGAGACTTCTAAAGAGACACCTTACAATGTAGGAGCAATCCTTTAGAATTCAAAGTATTCTAATTGCTTAGACTCTATCTCCTACCTAATTCAAGGAATTGCATTCTCTGTAAAGTACTCTTTGTTGTACATACACACACGCATATACTCACAGAAACATGTGCATGCACACACACACACACACATACACACTCACAGGCATGCATGCACACTTTAAAACACCTGTTGACAAGCCCCTCAGCATCACTGTGACCTCCTGATTGAGACTATGCTAGCCATGGCCATTCAGGCTCAAGGATACTGCCAGTACCCTGACCAGGTCTGTTCCCCTAATTTACCCTTAACCAGTAAGTCTCTCTCACCTCCAAAAATATATATGCACTGCTTTGGATTATCACTGTACTGGCTCAAGAAATAAATAAACCAGATGAAATGAAAACAGGGCTCACATTTTATATCCCATGAAGACTTAACCCTTAGGTCAAGCTAAAGACCATATAGAATCTTATCTACCATGCTACTATCCTTCCTCTCTTTTCATCTCCCATTAAACTAAGCACAGAAAAGTCACATACACATATCTATTATTGCAAATCAGTGTATGGGAGTCTTCGTGAAGTACACTAGAGAGACCAAGACTTCATTGTACTGAGCATCAATTCACACTTACTTTTGCCTTCCAAAGTAGGTTAAAAGCAATTCAACCAAAGCATTTAAGGAATTCTCAATTTTTACTAAACTCCAAGGGACCAGAAATAATAAGTAGGAAAGTAAGGTGCTCAATTGCTCCAGACCTTGGGAATATCACCCATAGCAGGCATTCTCCCTTAAAAGCTTTTGGCAAGTGAAAAGAAGTACATTTGGTGTGATGGAATCACTAATATCATGAACAATCTCACATATGCATTCAAAGATGCTTTGTGTGTTCTGCCAACTCATAGAAGCCTTCCTAAAAGGTTTTGAGAACAGGGTCACAGAAAGCAGTGGCCCATGCAAATTTATCTCATATTTGCTCACGTATATGTCCAAGAAAATGCATTGCATATCAATTATGGATTTCATTATTAAAAATTTTAGGCTGTCAAAACCTTAAAAGCCAAATTTTCCCCATAATGCAGAGAGGCATTTGCATTCCCCTTCCTTATGAAGGGCTCCATTAGAATAAAAAGGAAGCACTGAATGACAATTCTAAAGAGAACTAGCTAACACTTTACTTTTTTCTGTACATCTTTCCTTAAAACTTCTACTATATATTCTACTAAAGTTGATGTGTAAGCTGTCATCATAGGGCAGACATACCTGTACGCTGAACTGCCTGAGACAACAGCCGTATGAAGGGAGAAATGCTTCCAAGTGTAGCTTTTTTGCTATAACTGTGTTAGTTCATTGCTTATTCTAAACATCCTTAGTAGAAAGAGGGAATCCCATCAGGAAGTCTGTATTTGTAAAATGCCCAGTCACAGACTCATGTTTTGAAAAAAATGATTCTCATTGTATAGCTCTATTTGGAGAGTTTGTGAAAACTTTCTGAATCAGGTCATATCTAGAGGAAGTATGCCTATGGGTAACTCCTTGGGGGCTGATCTGCTTCCTGTCTCACTCTGTACATCCTGGCCCACCATGATGGGAATTGTGTTGCTCCACCAAGGATTTTTTACCATGGTGGAATAGGCTCTCTGAACCCTGAGCCAAAATAAATTCTTCCTCCTTTGTTTTTATTCTGCCACAGTGCTGACAAAAGTACCTAATGCACCATCTAAAGTAGCTTGGCTCGCCCTCTTAGTTTAAGATTATTTCACTCCTACTATTATCGCAAGCTTAAATATATGTAAAACCTATGGGGTTTTTAAGCTCATTATCATACACATGGTTACATTTGGCATATTCAAATTTAAATGCCTGTAAGCCCCAGGTAGCACATGTAAATTCCTGAGGTTGGTGGAGTCTGAGGAACAAGGCAGAGAGGTGAAGTTGGGGCTGGTGAGAAAGAAGGAGGCATATACATATACCTAGTCCTAAGAAATTAGTTGTGTTTAACCTCAACTCAGTTGTCTCCACAAGCCATGAGATTCCATTGGCAGTGGACAGCCATTGTTTTTGACAAGCAAGGAAAGAAAATGTGCTTTTCTGTTTGTGACAGCTCCCAGTTTATAATATTAACTAATACATATATTTAAATACACAGTCAAATGTCATTCTTGCAGGAAAACTTCTAAGTACTGTAAACTGAATACATCCTTTCTAGATTGACTTTATATGCAAATGTGGTATTCAATGTTACATAGCAATTCAACTAGATCATACTACTCATATCTTCGGTCAAACACAACTGTATGAAGTGTAAACCATATTTTATATGAAATTATCAATTAAGTCAGTTGACGTTGAACAAAGCAGATTGTCCTCCATAACATGAATCCTTGCTGAGTCAGTAGAAGGCTTTGGCAAAAAGACATTGGCATCTTAGGGGAGATAAAGCCAGATGTTCTGAGACCCAAACAGCAATATCAATTCATGTCAATGTAACTTACAGATTTTGTATTTGTCTTCCCACAGTTTTTGGAGCCAATTGCTGAAAATAACTATATTCAGATAGATAGAAAATAGATAAATGGTAGATAGATAGATAGATAGATAGATAGATAGATAGATAGATAGATAGATAGATGATAGATAGATAGATGAAAGATAGATTGAAAGAAGGAGGGGAAGAGGAAGGGAACTCTTAGGGGTTCTGATTCCCTGAAGAACTCATCTGCTTGTTTCCCAGATGAACTACGTAGGTCTCATATTTGGCCTTTCAATTTATACAGCCTTAGCTCCACAGCCCAAGTTATATCTGTAACCTCAACTACATAGAACCACATGTGTTTCTTTTGATTTCATATTAGCACTCAAATTTCTTCTGTGAAAGATCAAAATTGGTTCCAAACTAAAGATCCTGAAATATCTCTTTTATTCTGCTATCTATTTTACTCTCACCTGGTCTTTCAAGGCTAAGAATTTAAAAGATATCCTGTTTTCCCCCTCCCTTGTTTGTGCTTGCTCCAACTTGGATGTTACTTTACTCAACTATTGCTTTCTGCATCATGCTTTTGTCTCTTATTTTGTAAAATGAAACCCTAGGGTTTCTATATTTAAACCTCTCTACTTGCTTCAACTACTTCTTTCTTAATGTATGGTATGCATCCTTACAGACCAATGTTCTTTTTGGAAGTAATGCAGAAAGAAAAACAATAATTGACAATATTTTACAAAAGATTTATAATGAGTTACATATGGATATTTCTTTCAGTAGGAATTAGTAACAGCAACCAATGTGTAGACAGTGGTTCTAATGTATCAGAATTGCCTTAAACTCTTTACATATTTATTTTAATCTTCAAATCATCTTTATGTTCGTTTACAAGGTATAATTACCATTTGAATTTTTATGAAACAAGTGAGGCACAGAAAGACTTGGAAACTTGTTCAATGTTAATAGATAGTTTTAGTTTTATACACAAACTTTTAAAAAATCTGATTTTGACAGTTTAATATATTACCTTCCTTTATCCCTCTCCCTCATTTCCTTAGTCTTTTTTTTCAACTCATCCCTTTCTTCCTACCCTCAAATCAGAATTATGAGTCTCTATGCGTGCATGTGTGTGTTTTTCTAAGTTTCTATGTGTATGCATCTGTGTGTGTGTGCACGTGTGTCTGTGTGTGAGTATGTGTTTATCTGTGAGTGTCTCTGAGAGTTTTGTCTGCTTGTGTGTATATGTGCTGTGTGTATGTGTGCATGTATATATTCATCTGTGTTTGTGGGTATGTATAATGTATGTATGTGTCTGTGTTTGTATGTGTATCTCTCTGTATATGTTTATCCACATGTGTACATAAGCACATACACAATTTTAACTACTATATCTGTATGTGTGTTGGAGTATGCTTATTCTCTTTTAACAGACAATCTCAAATACTTAATGACCACTTATTTCAAAATTATATCACTGAGATTATAAAGGTTTATGAAACTTTGTCCCCTAGGACTTTAGCTATGTCTGTCTATCTGTCCCATAGACCATGTAGCTACTTCTGTCTATTAATTCTATGGATCCTGAAAATCCACCTGGTAAGTAAAGAAAAGACCTGTGGACACTAAATCTATGTGAATACCTTTTTGTGCCTACAGTCCTCAGTCCAGAGCCTGTTCATGTGTCCCATAGGCTAGAAAGAGAAAGAGAGCTGAGTGACCTGAAAGAGGAGGTTTCATCCTAGTATCACAGAATTTGTAGACCATAAACTCCTGGGACCATTTTCCAAAACCCAGAGCTGTCAAAATGAAATGGAATCAGTATATTCTATTGTACAGCAAATGAAAAGCCACTTAGAGTATGACTGTATAGCTGATGAGCTAGCCTTTCAATAGAACTTAGAATCCAAAGAGAAGGACAACACATAACCTTCCTGAGTTTTCTACCAGTGACCTCACCTGAAACTTTCTTAGGATAAAACATGCACAATAGTAGAAAAAGAAAATCTGAAACAGAAAGCAGTTTTGAAACAACTGCATAGTCATTCAATGTATGCAGCTTTTGCTTTTGAAATATAATATGGTGGGGAATTTCAGTTCATTGGAAAACAAATAAATAAACTTGGAGAGCAAATTCCCATATATTATAATAGAGTATATATCATAAGTAAAGCAGTTGATTTAGAGACCACCACTCAGCACAGCATACCATAATCTTACCCTAAAACTATATTAACTCAGATTTATTATTTAGACATGTTAAGAAGATTTTTTTATATACTGGACAAAATAAAACATCTAAAAAGTTGCAAAGAATACT
>JADRCC010524666.1:0-10491 GCA_019843855.1 Hylomyscus alleni
ACACACACACACACACACACACACACACACATACATATATGTATATAAACAGATGAGACCCATCGACATCATTACCACAGTTAACTTACTTTTTAAATCCTTGTATCCACTACTCTACATGAAAGACAGCACTGGCATGGAACCAAATCATAGGAGGCCTTGTGACATACAAACAAGCAAACAAACAAACAAGCAAACAAAGAAACAAAACCCTTTATTTGGAAGTGATGTGGAACTAATATGCAGCTTTTTTTTCCCCTACAGAAGAAATAACTCCTGAAAAAGCCAAGTTTCCTCCAGCTTTTGTTGGAACATCTTCATCTGTGCCATCCTCATCACAGGCCTCGGCTATCCGGGAGAATTTCCTTCTGGAGTCTCCTGCTTTATTCTACATTCTGTTTTGTTTTACTTGTTTGTTTCCCAGCAGTCCTAGGGTTTGAACTGTGGGTACTGTGCAGAGGAAGCAGGTGCACCACCATTGAGCCACAGCCCAGCTCCTCATTCTATATTACCTTGACTATTGCTATAACACAAGGAGTGCAGGTCTTTTAAATATTGAATCATTATCAAACATCAGGGCATTTAAGTTGATCTTTGGGTTTGAGTCTAGATTAGTTGATATGGATGGTAAGGCTTCTAAGATTTCAATCCCACCATCTTTTTGACCTTATCCTGGGGACCTGTTACCCACAATGTCAAGATTTCAACTAGCTTTTCCTGAACAGACTCCTGTGTTCACACTTACCCAACAGCCACCACTAGGATTATCCCACTGATTGTACCGATTCAGATTCGATGGCACGTCATTAAGAAGAATCTCTTCCTGTCTTTATCCCACATTGTTCTTATTGCATGTCTGTCTGTCTCATGCTGAGCAGTATGGGAAGAAGATGCTCAGCTATCCCTCCGGCCTGAGCTCAGGAAAGGCTGTCAGAAATATCGAGCAAAGTCTAGCAAGATGGTTCAGCAGTTAAAAGCACTCGCCATACACTCATAATGACACTTGAGAATGATCACTAGAAATCAACTATTGAGAGTTGTCATCTGACTTCGTCATGTTTGCACTCAGAAGTACATACCTGGGTGTCCACTTACACACGTAATGATAATAATAAAAATAAATAAATAACCATAATGAACAAAGGAGATAAAATTAACAAGTAATCCACCCACTATTCATAGTGTGCTCTGGTTTGGGGGTCCTTGATCTCAGTGAGTGGTTAGCACCATTTCATGAGGACCAATTATGTACTAAATCCTGAGCTAGCGAATCCAAATGAGTGACATGGGCAGCCTTCTCGTGATACTGTATTACTTCAATATATTTATTTCTAGATTTTAGAAATAGTTTTCTGATTTTTAAAAATTGGTTATGACAGCAGTTATATTATCTTTGCCTTTTACTTACCTGTGTTACAATTTTGCATCATAAACTTTCCCTGAGTATTGGCTACCTGTACTTGGCACCTATGGTCTTAGTAGGCAGTTCATAGGTCATTCGTGCATAAATAATCATGTATTGAGTGATTGATATCATTATCTCACTTTATCATTATTTTATCTTATTGGCCAAAGCATGACACTCCCATTAGGAAGTGCTTTTCTTTTACAGATGAATATGCATTGCTGTAATGTATCTTATATTGGTAAATTGTCACATGCTTCTCATTGCACGCTGACCCTTAGAGGAAGACAAGCCCCTTACTTCTTAGATTCAAGCATGTTTATCTTCCAGAATCATTTCCCAAGCATGCCAGTTGCCTCCACTGCTTGCCTCTGTGATAGGAAGAAAGAGGAGAACAAAGTTAACCATATTAAAAGCATGTGTCCTTGGGAAAAACTAAAAGAGGTGGAGGTGTGTGATTTCTCACTGGTTACTATAGTTTAGCCCCACCGTGTACAGAAATGCTTGCGTGAGAGAAAGAAGTAAGAAGCTTGTCTCACCCTCAGGAGCTTTGTGGTAACTCAGCAGGACTTCCCCAGTCAGTACATGCTGAATGCTATAAGTGTGCAGTTTGACGATGTGACTTCTGCTATTTTTATCTGTTTCTTGCTATTTGTTCTTATGTTGTTGTTGTTGGTTTTTTTTTTTTTTTTTCTTGTTCCATGCTCAATAAAGCCATGCATTCCAAGTCAGAAGCCTGGCTCTCATGGATCATTCTCCATACGGAGCATTTGCTTCTTACATTGAGGGATGCAACACACTGTGCAAATCACACAGCTTAGAATTCATGTATACATGTGTCCCTTATCTATGGCACATACAGATTCACTGCATCTGGGTATCAAACTGTGTCCTGATTTTATGGTTTGCAGCCCTTATTTATCATTCGGTTTTGTGTGTGGACTGAGGATTTGAGCAGGCACTTCAGTCTCTGCTCTTGTGCAATTCCTAGAGAGGACAGGCAGTGAGCAAACAAACTGTTACGAAGAGAGCCACAATGCACGGAGCCAGACTCTAGAGGGGGAAGAACTTTAGTGTTAGTTTGGGGATACTATGGCTGAGACCTTTCCCATTGCTCTCTCTCACTGCCATTCAGCAATTCCCTTTGGCTCTCCTTTCACTTGAATTCCCAGCCGTGGAGGCTCTAAGACTTTCTAAGGCAGAAGGGTGTGTTTTCCATTGTTTCTCCTCTAACATGTTTTGCTAACTTACACACGCCACCAGGGCAGTCCAGAATCTAGAGAATAGGTCCTAGATTCTGCATCCTGTTGGAAGCTAGCAGGGCTAAAATAATCATAGAAATTGGCTTTTAACACGACAATCTTCCTTCTCCCAGGAAACAGCTTGAACCTGCCTATGTTTTCTGGAGGTCTCCAAGATACCTATAATGAGCACTAAGAATGTGGCTCCCTCTCATGCCTCTGCCGGGTGATTTACTGCAAGTGAACATGGCTTGTAAACCTGAAGCAATTTCTAATTTCCTAAATGCTTACCCATTCAATTTTCCTCAGCATCAGTGCGTTTATTTTTAGTATTATAAAAGTTATTTAATTTTTATGATCAAGAACAATAAACAGAAATTAATCTTGATGAGGGAATTAGGATAAAAAGTGTCACCTTGCAAAGATGGTTTTTTAATACTACAAGCTTCTTTCCCATGTGTCCTGATGATGTTTGATTGGCTTTGAAATTTTCATATGCTAAGTCTGAATCCCTGGGAAAGAAGCTCCCTGGACTGCAGTGATGTGAGCCAGCAGGAAGTCTTCTCCTGGGT
The DNA here is from genome assembly GCA_019843855.1 of Hylomyscus alleni. Lineage (NCBI taxonomy): Eukaryota > Metazoa > Chordata > Mammalia > Rodentia > Muridae > Hylomyscus > Hylomyscus alleni. The sequence continues at coordinate 3,219 of JADRCC010524666.1, forward strand.
GAGCCCGTTCTAGCTTCATCTGTTTTTAAAAATAAATGCCCTGATCGATGTCATGAATAATTAAGTGAAAGGAGTTGTGGGATTTGGGGCTGTTTTCTTTTTAGTAATTGTAAATTCCATTTCACAAAGCCACAACTCAGTAGCTAGAGGAGCAAAATCTCAGTTACTCCTTATTCATATATATATGCGTGATAAACAAAGCTCCAGAATGATCCCTGCTTAGGGAAGAATTTCGCTTAGAGTGTGATTTTTTTTTCACTTGTATTAAATCATGTGAAGAGGTCTATATGTTCAATCCATTCATTATTGTGAGGATAATGATAAACATCTTGAAATCACCATAAAATATGGTTTTCTGATCCAGGGCCCAAGCTAGTATTAAGTCTGATTAGAATAAATTTATATGATCAATATAAATTTTGATGAACAGGTTTCTCACGTCAGACTTGTGAATGAAGCTGTTACATAGCCTTGGTTGGTCTCAGATGAACTAAGTAGCCAAGGATATCCTTGCACTTCAGATCCTCTTACATGGACCTCTCAAGTGCTGGGATATCATGTGTATATCATATGCTCAGTGCATATGAAGTGTGGAGGATGGAACCCAGGGCTCTGTAGGTGTATGCTCAGCAAGTGTTCTCATGGAGCTGCATTCCCAGGTGCCACCACTTCCTGCCTTCACTAAGCTGTACGCTTAGAATCCTTTATCAATGAAATAGATGGGCTGCTGCTTCTTAGTGCCAGGGTAATTAGGAACATAAAGAGAATGCAATCCCGTTTCAGAGTACTGCTGTTTCTCCTTCCTCTATGTATGGGGATTCGTGTAGGTCTTTGTCTATACGTAGATGTTGAAGGAGCTGAACTTCTGCCTCTCAGAGTGTAAGACCAACAGCAGAATTACAGCACCTCCCAGTGGGAGGGCCAGTCAGTCCTTGGGTCCATTGCACTCTTGGATTTTACATTTGTTATTATACTTGTGAGCTTGGGTATGAGTTTTATTAATTGAATTTGGTTGTTCATTGTGTGTAGTTTTGGTTTGCATTGTTTGATACTATTTTCTAAAATACGAAATACAGTTTTGAAAGTAAAATCAGAGTGCTGTGTGTTTAATAGTGCAAGAGAGAGGTAGAATTGTAGCAAATAATCCTATCATCTGGGCATCCCATATGGCCTCCACTGGGGCATGGATAGCAGATCTCATAGTGTGTGCCTGTGCATTTCTTTTTTCCCTGGACATGAGCTAGGGGACCAAAACGCTCTCTCTGCAGTGTTGTCTCTCCTCTTCCATGTTTTGTTTTGTTTTGTTTTGTTTGTTTTCTTTTGTTTTGTTTTGTTTTGTTTTTAGAGACAGGGTTTCCTCTGTGTAGCCCTGGCTGGTTGTCCTGGAACTCACTCTGTAGACCAGGCTGGCCTCCTAATCTGAAATCTGTCTGTCTCTGCCTCCCAAGTGCTGGGATTAAAGGCATGTTCCACCACTGCCCAACTGGTTTCTTCTTTTTACATGGCAACATCTTTCATTCCATATATCACTCTTTTCCCTCCTTCAAATCAAATTTAACTCACTATGATCTCAGTTACTCCACACTGTATGAGTGTGTGTGGGGTGTGTGTGTTTTCTTATAATATTGAAATTAGTGAGATATCTCTCACAGTTGAGGTGGGCTTATTCTCTGCAGCATGTATAGTAGTAGAAGCCATGAGCTAATATTAATATAACTCTGTGGACAGGCTCAACCGAAAAAAGAAGTCTGGGGTGTGTTGGTTTTTGTTGTTTTCTCCTAGTTTTATACCCTTTACTTTAGTCTTAGAAAGTTAAGCTTAGTGAGATCTGTATTTTCATTTGTAGAATCAAAATGTCATGTTAAGTTCTTATGAAATTAAAGATTAACACTGTTTCTGGCACAATAATGGTTGCTCATTGGCAGTAATAATTAGTCTATGCAAGTAAAAAATAGTACATTTTCTAGATTAATGAAATCAGAGTCCATTTCTGTGCAAACTCTAACTTTCTACTGACATTTGGAATTGTAGAACAGTTTGATTCTGGAAAGGCAAAGTTGTTTGTGATCGGTCTCACCACTGTTTTCTCCATTTTTGAACAAGTCACCTTTGTACCAGAACCATTTCTGGAGAGGATACAGTTTCTTTTCTTTCAGCCACTGACATGACTTGAAATTTTGGAGAGATGATTCAGCAGAATCTGAGATGGAGCCATCACAAGCTCATGTATTATGTATGTCAAACCACACAAAAAGCCATTAATTAGCCACGGTATACTATAGACTCCTGTTCATAAATTGTTCTTAAGTCAAAACAAATTTGCTAAGCTACAAAACTCTCAGTTAATTTGCTAGTCAGAATTTGTGTGACACCTTCCAGAAACAAAACAAAAACTTGACATCCAATAATGCATAAATTAGAATATTGACTCCATTTGCATATTCATTTACACTTTACCAAGTTAAGTTTATTTTAAGGATATATTTATGCTTCCAGCATACTAGGAATGCATTAACTGCTGGTTTCATGAAGTAATGCAAGGTAGCAGTTATTGACTTAGTAAATTCCATACATCTGTATTGTGTAATCTCACTCCAAATGAATTTGCTAGGGAGAATTTACTATCAAGGAGATACATAAACTCTACGTTTGTTTAACACTTGAGAGAAATAAACCTCCGCTGACACCTGAAGTAGTAGGAAGAAGCTTGTGCTGTTTTGTTTGGCTTCTTAAAGAGAGAATGGTTGGCTGCACGATGTATTTTGTTTCCCTTCTTGCAACATAATATTTTTCCTGAGACTCATTTGAACTCCATGTTGCAACGAATTAGTATTTCTTATCACACACACTCTGTAAGTCGTGGAACTAGTGACCTCTGGCCTCTTACTGTCCACCAGGCTGGACAGGTGGCCTGTCCCTGCCCTCCTACTCCTTTCGGTCTGCATCTGTGTTCCCCGCCTTCTCTTCTGCCCACTAGGTCAGTGCCATTCCTGAAGGCACTTTTTGTCATCAAGCTGAGTCTGCTCTCCTCCCTGTCTTGTTCTGAGTCTGCTCTCCTCCCTGTCTTGTTCTGAGCTCCTCTGCCACTTACCGCTGCTCTCCATCCCCAGCTTCTCCTCTTTGACCTTCATCCTGTTGGACTCTGGATCCATCCCCAGCTTCTCCTCTCTGACCTTCATCCCTTTGACCTTCATCCCTTTGACCTTCATCCTGTTGGACTCTGCATTTGTTTTCTGTGTCTGTGACTGTGCTTCCTTTTGACTTTTTCTTTTTTAATCTTTCTCCTCTTGCTCATTTCATTAAAGGCTTTTTCAGCCTCCATCTGGGCTGCCTTTTCTTTTCTCCCTCTTTTCTTGTGGGGAGCATGTCTGTCCTCTAAATTTCTGGTACACTTGCCTCCTATCACCTTCTGCCATCAACTTTGGATGGAGTCCCACATTGCCAACTACCCCCTACCAGTACAGAGGAAGATGTTTCCATAGAGCTAATCTTGACTCTGTCTGTATCTAAACTAACCTTTCTTTCCAAACCTGGTTTATCTCACATTTCTTCATTTCTGTCTCAAGACCATGTGTTTTCTCAATCAGAGAAACTAGAACCTTAAGACTCCTTTAGTCTACCACTGATTTTTTTTTTTTTTTTCATTAACCTCCAATCCCAGTTACTCATCAAAATGAAGTCTTTGGATTCATCCTGAGACATGGCCTGTGATTTCCCCTCTCCCACACATACACATACATTTGCAATGACCATGGCAGGTGCCAGGCCTCTCCTCTCCTCATAGTACCCTAGGTGGGCCCCTATGAATTATCAGAGAACACAGCTATCTTCACACTATTTTCTCATCGCAGAACTGTAATAGCTTCCTGCTGTTTCCAGAAAAAGGTGAGGAATGGGGAAAGAGCTGTCAACCTTGCATTCAAGGCTTTCCATAGCTCAACAAAAGTATTGCACTTGCTCTTGCTTTTAGCTTGAACTCTTCAAACTCCACGTATTCATTCTGTTGTGTAACAGATGTATACATATGTGCATGTATATACACATATACACGTACGCATAGGTAGAGTACTTCTGGAAGTAAATAAGAAGATTAATGCTTTGTGGATCAAAATAATCAAAACAAAGTATTAGACATCATACGGGTAGAAATATAAGAACATTATTTTGCAGTATAGTCTGTTGTTTTGATCTTTGAGTGTTTGACTACAGATTTTGCAGAAACAATTTATTTACTTTATTGGATTACTAGGGCTTTGGATATAATTGTAATTAAGCTTTGATTTGACAGCAGCAGTCAACAGAAATGTGCCTTTCCCCTTACATTTGACATTTAAAATGATAGCTAAGTATGTATATCTGTATATAGGTGTATGTGATAGCTGAAGACATCGCCTAACAATTTGGAGTCAAGCTGTCAGATTCTTGTGTAGGTAAACGTACCGTGGGTTACATGGTTTTCCAAAAATATTGGACAATTCTTGATAACATATGAACATTGCCAATTCAGTCTTCCTTTGATTGACATGGGAATTTAATATTCACACATTAACTCTGTATAAATATCTGTGAGCTCTAGAAATGATAGATTTATTCCTGTATAGAACATCTCACTTGAAAGTCACAAGAAAGTGTAAATACACCAGTGCAAAGATATGCAGCCTTCACAACCTATACTCTGCAAAGAGATAGATACATGCTAATGAATTAGTCAGGAAAAATGCCTCTGTTGTCCACGACAATATCACTCTGAATATACCTGCCCTTATCTGGAATGCTCTTTTGTGCTTCAAAAGGCAGAGAGCTCTAAGAGCCATGAGTGCCCCGCAGTGCTTTAGCATCTGTGTTATAGTTGTGTATGTTGATACTTTCGTACATCTACTGTCCATTCCTGTCTTAGAAGGTATGTTTCTAGTAGCGAATGTCAACTATCTGATCAAGCCCTGCTCCATATGCAACTATATTGACCCTCTTCCTTGAGGAATCCAGGATGAATGTCACTGGATACAGTGAGACCTTGGAGTTTCACAGTGGTCATTGGATAGCTGTGTATCTTCGTCATTTCTGCTTACTTTGCTCAACTGTCAGTCAGAGGAGGCTAACTCTTCAATATTTGCTGTAGCTCAATATGATTAAAGCTGATATGCTACATATCCAATATGGCTGGTGAAAACTGCCCACCCTAATTACTCAGAGACACATGTCGATCGGACAGTTCCTATCCCTGAGATGGTGTGAAAAGGGAACACAGCAAAGGACACAGTTTTTGGACTTCCCCCTTCCCGCCCCAGCGGGACACAAGTCACTTCTGCTCTCAATTTATTATCAAAATAAGTTGCAATGATCATGATTACAATCAAAGTCTGAATAAGAAAGAAAACCAGGAAACCATGTTATAGTACAAACCTATCAGCCCTGATAGGATACAGTTACCTTTTCTTTGTGTCATCCTTACCTTCTTGGAGATCTGTCCTTGGATCTTTGGGAGAGTGACAGGAAATGGGAAATTCTCTATTTGAATCTCACAACTAGAAAACTGCTAGCAGGGGGGCAATTCATCTACATAGTAATAAGGCAGGCAGAACAGTAGATCTGTAAACACCAACCACAGTACTTAAGGAAAGAAATATATGCCCTCCCCCCTTTTTTTTAGTTTGCTAAGGATAATATTCAATGCAATGCTTTGCTTTTTACATTCAGTGATAGGATACTGTTTGATGAAATATATGTACTATATACTGAAATGTGTAATGGGTACTTTTTCAAAAGAATTCACAGAACCGCACAACCACCTTAGGAGAAGAGGGTCCCTACTTACATGGATTGGATGGAAAGCCAGGCTTAGAGAGATGAAGAATGAACTAGTCTCAAAACTAGATAGTCCTGTAGCAGGGTTGCAGCCTAGTGAGTCTAATAACTGGCTGTCGCCTCAATTCTTTATTACCTAGTTACTTGATACATATTCTTAACAAGTTTCTGCTTTCACACTGTACAGTAAGTTGCCCATGGCTAATGCAAGATCAAACACAGAAGGCATATTAATTCTGCAAACCTAAGAAGCCATTTACTTGGACAGTATATCCAGGCCAGGAACATATGTGATCATACATTTAGGGGACTATTAGTTCTGTATGTGCATCAATATGTAAGTTACCATTCCCCACCTAGTCTCATTTTATTAGTCCTTTGCGTTTTTGTTTGTTCTTCACTAAAGTGTCCTTCCATGTTTAGTTGGAAACTTCCCTTCTCCCTCCAGAAGAAAAAAATGTTTGATAAATGCTTGTCTCTGATCTGGCTTCTATAGGGAAAAAACATTGCCCAAGGCTACACAAACCCCACTTTACTTGTTCTCTCCTTCTGGTCTGGCAAGATAAGGATATTTTGTTTCCTTTTCTAGTTAGAAGACATCTAGCAGCTTGTCATAACTTGGGAAATCTTTGAGGAAATGAAGTTTTGAATGCCAAGACAGTCATCTCCACATTATCCCACTGGCTTGTATTCTGCTTGATACATCGTAATTTTAACAAGGAAGTTACAAGAAAAGAATTTCATACTGTGCCTCTGTGGAAAGGTGAAATAAAATAGAATACAGTTCTCATTTGTTCTGCCATAGCTCATTTTGACAGCTAAGAAAGCTATCTTAGATAGGCAGGGAAAAAAATAATCCTCATCTATCTGTATTTACCTGACATTTAAATATACATATTTGCATGATTAGAAATGGCAAGATTGTAAGTCAAATCAGACACTGGTTGGCTATTCCAGCAAATTCTATGTGAGCATTGTCCTACCATATTTTTCAGACAGAACAGATTGTGGGTCAAAGGTTTTATGTCTAGGTTGGTGTCCACGTTTCTCTTTCATTAGCCTGCAGAGTACTTTCCCTCACTAGAGAGATTAGAACATAGGGGTAAAGGCTATGTAAGAACCATCTCAACTTCTCTGTGGTCAATGAATTGTGTGGTTGTTGTCCTCAGTAATAGGGACCAATGTCAGCTTAGAGACAGCAACTTTTTTTTTCTTAGCATCAGCCTAGATTGTTGGGGGGTTTCTATGGGACCATTGTGCCATCAACTCAATTGAATGCAACCCAGTCCTGGTACTCGGAATCTTGCCTGGCTCTAAGGATCACCTTCAGTAATTCCAAGCAATTTCCATTGCACTGTTTCCAGATCATCTCCTAAATGTCCCTGAATTCCAATTATATCTCTCCCTGTACTCTCTCCCTCCAGGCCCTCTCTCTTCAAATCTTTCTTTCTCAACCACTTGATTTTCC
>JADRCC010524677.1:0-16409 GCA_019843855.1 Hylomyscus alleni
TTTTTTTTGAGTGGAGCTAAACAGTAAGAGCATGAGAGAGGCAGAAAGACTGTAGAAGTAGAAGGAATAGAGTATTATGGGATGCTATCTTTTAGGCAGGACATGGCCTTTGATCTTTATGTCACAGTAGCTCTGATCATCTGCCCCAAAACTACATGAATTTTGCCCATCAATATTCTGTCATAGAGGAGGCAGGGGCTCGAAAAGTACCACCCTTCCCTGAGAACTTGTGGGTAGTTAGTTAATGGCCATCAGGTAAAGAGACGTTCTTCAGCAGTGTAACTTCTGGTACGTTTCCTGTGGTCTTGTAATTAGCTTCGTCCCATGCTCTCATAAGCAGCTCTAATGAAATTCAGCTGGGCTAAGAGGACATGAACGTACAAGGGGAGCTGTTGAGAAAAGGCAGAGGATCACTGGGGAGAGAACATCAGAATGTGATCAAAATGCCATGTGTGTTCGTGTGTCTGTGTGTGTGTGTGTACCTGCATGCATGTGTGTGAAAATCTCACCGTGAAGTCACTGTATATAATTAAAATTATGCTAAGAGAAATAAAAAGCATATCAGAATGTAGGCTACAGTGTAAATTAGGTGGGCCTGTTCTAAGAGAAACATCAAATTTGAGAAAACAAGGCAGGTGTTAACCTTCATGGAAGATTTACCTGTGGATCAGAAGATAGATGAGAAAGACCCCGGAATCCTGTGTAATAAGGCACGAAGGGAAAGAGAGCTTTTCCAAGTTCCACCTCAAATGAAGTCAGCTACAAAGAGTCTTAGTTCTTCATTGGTCCCTGTGTGTAGAGGTCGGAAAGGAAGAGAGTAATGGAGATGAAAGAAATCTATGCAAGCCCACTCTAAAGATGGTTCAGGGCAGAGCTCTGCCAGTCCAGATGCTGAGGGACTGGTGTGCCACCCTTCTAAGTACAAAATATACAGTCTCCAAAGCAAAGAAAAGGGAATTTAGGAATGTAGTCAAGTATGAAGGTACTTAATAAAGTCGATTCCCAAGAATTCCTGAGGGGATAGAATAATTAATAGCTACTTTTAATTGTGATCAATTAAACATGACAATGGAGAAAGATCTGTGACTAGAGTAGAGTATATCACTGACTTTATAGAAGAGCTCATTGGCCAAGTAAATGATGCGTTTGTTAAAGTAAGTTGAGAAGTGAGCCTTTGCTCCAAAAAAAAAAAAAAAAAGAAAACCCCAATGAAAAGATGTTCTGTGAAGACAGTGTCTGAATTAGGCAAATGGCTGTAGACATCAGGCTTACCACCCTGTTTGTTGGTCAACCAAAGTCTTAAGTACCTCGATTAGCCCCACCATGACGACGACGATGATGATGATGATGATGATGTATTAAATCTCATATGAGGAAATGGCTTTCTTGAAGCTTATTGAGATCAGAAAGACAGCGAGGCAGAAATCCTCACAGAATAACCCTTTCCAGGACTTGAAGTCATTGTTCATGAATGACATTCACAAGTAACACAAGCTCCCCTTGCTTTTTAAGGTCGTCTCTAGTTTCCAGAGTCCACACCAAGGATGAATTCCTTTGTCCCAGGATCAATTAGATTTGGGGTTTCTCTTTTAAACCTACATAGAAATGGGAGGGGTGATCCCTCTGAAGTCTGCTTTGTCCCTCCCCCCCACCACCCACAGTCACATGATGTTAAACATCTACCTTTTAACTGCCTTGCTTGCTCTCCATTGACTAAGACAAATCATACATCTTACCCAATGATCGGAAACCAGGAGTTCAGTCCCCTTAAATCCTTACTATGGAACACCCATGCCCTGACCAGCCCTGATCCTAGAGTGTGTACACACATCATCTTGTTGACCTTGGTACCATTAGTAATTATTTTTTCTCCAGGTTGTGCCTGATTTTCATGGGTGCATGTAAGGTGGGAGTTGGAGGGAGGCTTAGCCCTTTAGAGCTAGGTCCGTGCATAGGCTCACTCTTCAAGAATACAGTCTGTCATGGTGGGGAGTCAAGGTCCCAGCAGTGTGAGGTAGCTGGTCACATTGCCCCTGTAGTCAGGAAGGAGAGTTGAATGTAAATTTCGTCCCAGCCCACTTTCTCCCTTGTATCCAGCCCAGTACCAGAGCCCATGGAAAGGAGTCCTCTACATTCAGGATGGATTTTCCCACCTGTATTAACTGAATCTAGAAATTCTCCTGTGTTCAAGTCCACTTTGTCTCCTAGGTGATTCTAGGTCCTCTCGCGTTAATGAACAACATGCCACCCTCCTGCCAAAGCTGATGAAGAAGCCCATGGGGGAACCAAAGGGACAACTTAAATAGTTAGTGTCATGTCTTCTTCAGTGCATGAATTAATACGTATGGTGTTCTGAGGTATGCATGACTTCCCACACATTCTTACTCCTTGTTTTCCCCAGTTCTATGATGCTATCAAGACAAAATTTACATGGTATTATATGGTGCATTAAGTCTCACCATTTGGTTCTTCATTCAGAATCCTAATTGATAACTTCACTCTCGCCTGGATTCACTGAGACAGAGTCTCTCCCTGAACCCAGAGCTCGTGTATCCAGCTAGTAAAACTAGCCCTCTGGCTCTGACTTTTGTACTTGGGGAGCACGCACTTTATCCACTGGATTATCTCCCAGCCCGCAGCTTCCTTTTACTGAAAAAAAAAAAAAAAGTTGATCATATTATATGGCTCACCTGTGGCTTCTCTTACAGGACTCCACCTTGGCATAAAGGACATTTTGAGATGCATGCATTGCCCATCTGTCCTGTTTACCCTTGCAATTTCTGCCCACCCCAGCTCTGTTTCCTGTCCCCATCTCTGTTATCTAAGTCACCCTTTTGTCCCTCCTCTCACTTAAAAAAAAAAAAATCATGCTCTGCTTCTTTTTTTAGCTAGAGTGGAAGCTGTGTCTCTCTCAGGTGATGTTATCAGCACTGGGGATATATCTTGTACTGTTTTTATCTGAGCATCACAAAATCTGATTCTGATTCTTCTGTTACAGCCAACAGTTCATGCTTTAAAAGAAATCAATGCTGAAGTCCTTTATCTGCATCTCAGCCTCTAGAATGACCGAATCTTTCATAACTAATGGAGATATTGAATTCAGACAGTTTTATGGGGGAAAATACATCGCAATTTGTGTGAAAAGCAAAAACGGGACTGCAATTAGATGCTGTAACTATAGCTTAATTTAGATCCATTTGACATTGGTTTGCTAGAACTGGTAGAGGGTTTTTAAATTAAAACTAGCCTTTTTATGAAACATTAGTTTAATTTTTACACTGATGTGTTTAGCTTATAGGAGTCTGTCCTGTGTGTGTGTGTGTGTGTGTTTCTGTATTTGAAATAGCATCATCAAATTGACCTAAAGATTATTCATGTGGAAAAGAAAGTTGTCATTTATTTATATTGAAACCCCTTCAATATTTCAGTGAAAAATCATATACTGCTTTTTCTGTCTTGAGAGATAGTCTCATATAGATCAAGAGAGGCTCAGACTGCCTAAGGAACCCAGGATGACCTTGAACTTCTAACTTCCTTTTTTCAGTCTTCCAAGTGTTGAGATTACAGACACAAGAGATTGCCACCCAGTTTATTTTGCTATGGCCATGGTCCCCAGACTTTGGGAACGTTAGCAAGCACTCTACCATTGAGCCACAGCCCTAGCCCCTGTTGTTTGCTTTTGAATTAAGAAAGGTCGCTGTTCCGCCTGTAGAACTTGTCCCTTTGTGTTGAATGTGGTTCTGAACTGTTCGATCCTTGGCACTTCCATCTAACCCCACCTCTTCCAAATTCTACAAAAAGGATAACTCTGCACCATCCTTCTATAGAGTGACTCAGAAAAAGTGTTGTGTTTATGTTATGCTGATAAAAAGGTTATTTTTTATTGGGTTAAAAACACAACATAAAAATTTCCATTTTATCCAGTCCTGCAGAGAATTGGCTTCAGTACATTTTCCTGTGACTCTCCATTCCTTTCCATGCATCCATGCATGCCATATTCCAATATGAATATGACAGGGTAAGGATTTTATTCTGATTTGTCCTGATGTTAGTAAAAGTAAGTGATTGTTAGAGTTCAAAAGAGTCAGCTCCAGAGTGAATTTCTAGCACTACTGTGCATTAATGTTCTAAAAATACAAAGTCTATTTGCATAGGAGTAATGATCCTAATCTCAGACAAGTATTGGTAGAGCTGGAGATTTATAAAGAAAAAGTATAGAAATTGGATCTCAAATGCATTGGATATAGTGGGTGCCGCTGGAACTCAGGATTGGAGAGAAGAATGAGGCTGAGCCTGGGAAAAGCCCAAGGGTGTCTTGGGGAGTGTTATATAAATGTATGAATGTGTGGGCATGTGTGCACACGTACATGTTTGTGTGTGTTTGTGTGTGTGTATGTGTTATGTCTGCTGGTGCATTTGTGGGTAGAGGCCAGAGGAGGATTTCTGTTGTCCTGTTCTATCGCTCTCTGCCTTATTTCCTTGGTACAGGGTCTGTTACTAGACCTGGAACTTTAATGGTGGCTCCTAAACACCAGCGATCCTCCTGTTTCCCCTTCTTAATGGGGGTAACTGGTTTATGCATGCACACCTGATTCTTTATGTGAGTGCTGGCAAGTGGAACTCAAATCCTCAAGCTTGACCAGCAAGTTCTCCTACCCAGGGTTCAGAGGGCCTTTTAAGTGGGAAGAAGAGAATGACCAAAGCCCAGAGGCAAAGAGATGTGTATTTTCAGAGTATGATGACACACTTTTAGAGTGTGTGCCCAGGATAACTTTATCTGTATGAATTAAAGCTGGAGTTCTGGAGAGAGAGATCAGTTAAGAGCGCTTGCTGTTCTTGCAGAGAACCCCTTTTTTTTCCTCAGTACCAATGGGTACCTTATAATTCCATCCATAATTCCTGTTCCAGGGCTCTGATGGCCTTCATCCCAGCTCCACGAATCCTAGGTTCTGTGTAGCACACAGACATAAGTTCAGGCCAAACACTTACACACATAAAAATGAATAGACTTTAAAAATAAACTGGGGAAACTGCATCTTTGCCGTGTTTTTTCAAAGGCTCGTAACACATAACAGGCTTGTGACCCTGAATATTCATCGTGACAGAGTCACCACACTTGGTTCATCTCAACTGGGAGCTCCTTACTGTTCTTCCTCACAGAGTAGTGCGAGACGTGTGTGGTGAGCCCTTCCATACCCAACACCATAGAACTGAAGAATCTGTACTCAGTGTTCCATTTAGCAGCAATAACCACAGTAGTGTTGCTGTTGAAAACCAATAACGAAATGAGACACAGAGGGACTGGAGACAGCATTGCTGTGGCAGAGCTCATATTATATGGAGCAACTGAGCTGTGTGCTGGACAGTTCTGTCAGCTGTGTGTGTCCGTTTGTGAGATCCCCAGGTTTGGCAAAGATTTTAAAAGCAATGAGTGATTTGGTCTGTTTCCAACCTCTGAAAACCTGCTTGGACAAAATTAAAACCAGCTCTTGATCATTTTTCTCCTTAACTCTACATTCTTACTCAGGACTAATTAATTTTTTTTTAATCAGGACCCCTTTTAGACAGATATTTTGTATGACCATAGATACACAAGTATATAAAATAAAACACAAACTGACTATAAATCACAGCTATTTGTTTAAAAATAATTCTTCAGTGTATATATATTTTAATATATACTAAAAACAAAAGCAAATATGAAATGGGCTTCCTTGCTTGTTTTGATGTAAAGAATGAAAACTCTTGGCTATTGATATAATACCACAGTGCACAGAATGTTTTCCATGTTTTCAGAGTTGATGAATATCTTGATTTTTGTAATCATTAATACTGAATCCCGTGCTTCCCATTAATACGTGGTATAAGATGACACAGGTATGTCTGCACTCCCTTCAGAAGTTGCTAGAAATCCTGTCCTAATCCCAAGCTAGAATTCATTGAACTGAAGTCAGTGACTCCACAGCAAGAGTTAAACAAATGTCCGGACATAGTCCAGCACACAGTTGTACTAATCGGATGGGAGCATGCTGAGAAACGAAGGCAGCAAACACCCCCTGTCCCGTGTAACTAAAGCATCACACTTCAATACGAACGGCAAAATGTGTGTTTGGTGAAACACTGCCACTAACATTCAGGCAACGCTAAGTCTGAGCCAGTATGTATTGGGCAGTGTCACTTGATGTACACGTCAGAACCGCATGCGCAGGGCAGGGTGTGCCTGCTTCAGAAGCCAGGCTGAAGGGGGAAGCTGCGCAGTGCAGCACGGACACGGACTGACACAGACACGTTGGGGTTTTTACTTGTTTTATTTTGAATAAATTTTGTTTGTTGAGCATTCAAAAAACTTATATTGTTTTCAGAACTTTCATGTCTGTGACTGGATATGGGGTTCTCACCCTCGATTTCAGATTTAGTCTAATTAACTTGCGATTCTTGGTCTTTCTGTGCAGTGGAATATGATAGTGACATCATGTCTACATGATGTTCCAGCGATTGAAGGGATAAAGTCATTTAGCATAGACAGTGATACTTTAATATCTGCATAACACTGACTTTGGTGGGAGGTTGGGGTTGTAGTTCCTTATGAAAGGCAACTTGGTTTAATGGAACTTATTTCCATTCAAAGTCAAGCCCTCAAACTCTTCCATCTTCTGGCTTCTCTGGTCATGTGAGGGCGCGTGTGTTTATACTTGCCCATGGGGCCCATGTGATGCCAGAGGATGTGTTCCAGTCATTTGTCTACTTTATGTTTTGATTCAGCACCTCTCACTGTGCACACATTGTGCCTTTACGGCTAGAATGCCTGGTTGGTCAGCAAGCTCCTTGGACCCACGTCTCCCCGCTTCCTAGCACTGGCATTATGAGTGCTTATTGCTGTAATTATTGTGTTGTTATGTTGGCACTGGAATCAGGATTCAGGTCCTCTGCATATTTACAGGGCAAATATTTTTATCTACCAAGCAATTTCTTCAGGCCAGGGTTTCTATGACCTTAAATACATGTATAGATCTTTGATTCTTGGTTTCCTGGTCTGTGAAAGAGGTTAGTAGAAAATCTAGTGCACAAAGCAGTCATCGTTTCATGGGTGGTGTGTGTCTGTGTGTCTGTGTCTGTCTGTCTACATCTTTGTGTGTCTGTGTCTGCATATGTATGTCTGTGTCTGTTGCTACGGACATCAAGCTCAGGTTAGCTCGTAGGAACCAGAAGCTCTCCCTGCATCTTATGTTGACACGCAAACCTTCTGAAGGCCATGCCCTTCTCTGTCTCATAGCACGAGAAGCTGATACATGAGTTGGAAGAGGAACGGCACTTGCGGCTACAGAGTGAGGAGCGCTTGCGGGAGGTGACCCTGGAGTCAGAGCGCAACAGGATCCAGATGCGAGGCCTGCAACAGCAGTTTTTCAGGTACTGCTCTCTCGCTCTCTCGTGACCTCAGCCGTCCTGAGGTCTGCCCCCTCTTGATTTTGTGGGAGCATGTTTGTTGCCTTCAGCAAGTGCACCAAGTCTGATAACCATTCTCTTCACAGCTTGATCAGTCTTCTGGGACTTATTTTGACCTGACAGTTGAAGTTTGTGACAAAAAGGTTGTCTTTTCTTCTCTAGTAGCTTCCCCAAGTGTTGTTTGTAAAATATTACGCATTATGCTTATGCCTTTCTAGATTCAAATGAATGAGACTCAGACTGTGGTTTATTTATTTGGTTTTGGCAATTACTGGGGGGTAACCCTTAATCTACTTTTCTAACAGCTGGGCTGCCTACTGTCCCAGCTGTGAACCCCAGATACTTGCTGTTTAAATCTTCCTGGGCTATTTCTGCCCCAGCAGTCTTGTGTCCTGGGATGGGGAGGGCATTTCACTCTGGCACATGCTGCTGGTCCATCACTAATGGAGGCCTCCTATTCTTCCATCTTCTCCTCCATCTTTCATAATCTCTCTCTCTCTCTCTCTCTCTCTCTCTCTCTCTCTCTCTCTCTCTCTCTTCTCTCTCTCTTCTCTCTCTCCCTCCCCTCTCTCTTCTCTCTCCTGGCCCTACTAGAAGCCCCCAGCCCCACCTCTCTCTATTCTCCCCAGTAATTGCTTGGAGATATTTTATTAAAGACTGGGGAGTAAGGTTTACACAACAAAGCCTGATGCAGGTGGGAATTTGCTCCTCTTGGGACGACCAGATCTTGGGGTGCAGAATCATCCTCCAAGCAGCACCGGACCAACCCCTAACAGTAGTTGGGTGGCTTTGCCATGGATTAGCTTCTGTGCGTGTGACCAACTAGGATAATAAGATTTTAATGGTCGTCCCAGTGCTGTTTTATCATGTGAGTCGAATTATTTGCTGTATTCTTACTTTTTATTCTTACTTTTTTTTCCCAAAATAAAGAATAATGTTTTTTTTTCCTTTTAAGAAGATAAGTTTACTTTCCAATTCTAGTCATTTCCTATAGGGCCAGGTGATAGATAGCACAACTTCTTTGTGAAAGTCTGTTCAACACTAAAGGAGAAAAGGCCAGTATGTACATTGAAGCCTCGCATCCAGGCTCCATTCACTTCCCTAAGTAAGACTGAAAACCATTTCATTCCACATTTTTATCTGGAGGCCATCCTGGGCTGGGTCATGCTTGGGAAGTTGTCCTTACAGTGTTAATGTTCATGAGTGCTGTGGGGGACCTGTATTTCCATCATGAAGCTTTTATATCAACAGTTTAATATCTTTCTCTCCCTCCCTCCCTCCCTCCCTCCCTCCCTCCCTCCCCTTTTCCTTCTCTTCCTCTGTGTAGTGTCATGTGTGTCAGCAGACACCCTTGGGTGTAAGTTCTTGCTTCCCACCTTGTTTGAGACGGTGTCTCCTGTTGTTCTTCCCTTCCTGTACACACCAGGCTAGCTGACTAGCAGGTTCCTGAAATTCTCTTGTCTCTGCCTCCCGTATCCCCGTGTGGGTGAGCTAGGAATGCAGATACAGGGGCTGTGGCCTGCCTCTATGTGGACTCTGGGAGTTGGACTGCAGGTTCTCACACAGACACAGAGATTGCTTTACCCACTGAGCCATCTCCACAGCCCCACCTGTACATTTTAAAATGTGTTGCCGGGAGAGACCTCAGTTCAGCCTTGAGATCACTTCCCTCACCCTGCTAACACACACTGCCTATGCTCATGTCCTTGGCTTGGGGGCTGCAAAGAACATGGCAGGAAGAAAGTATGACTCATCTGTATTCATTATTGTAATTTAATACGCTGTCAAACTCATGAAATTACTCAGGTGCTATAGAAAAGCACCAATAAATACTTTAACATTTCCCTGGCCCACCCCTTAAGCCTTACCCTCACTTCATCTCTCTGTTATGCGAACTCTCACTTTCTGTGTAGGAGCCAGTAAGAACAGAGGCTCTCCAGTCCAACTGGAAGCCGTGCTGTGGAATACCTGCCATTTTAATGATACAGGAAGGAAGGGGGGCAGGGCTCACTCTTTGCACTCTCTAATTGAGATGTCTCCTATATTCAAGCTATTGATTTCCATGATGGGCCACAAAAGACACAGTAAATTATTTTCATATGATGCTAGGTGATGCTGGGTCACCAGTTGTAAATCAAATGACAATCCCACATAGATTTGAGTTACACAAGAATCCGAACTCTCTCCTGGGCTGAAAGAGAAGATAATTATATGTACAATAAATAGCAGTTGCTTTCCCATACTGCTTTGGTGAGGAGAGCTCCCACTGTAATCAGGTTTCTTATGTAGCGCTTAAAGGGCCTTAAAAAGGGTCAGCTGCAATTACAGTCAGAGAAGTAATAGAAGCCAGCCAGGGCGGGGCATACATGACAGATAATTACATGATCATTTGGGATCATTGAACTATTTTTGATGGCCTTTCACATGTCAAACTTTAGTTTTGAAGGTATGGCTGGTGGTTGTTGTGGAGACAGTTCATGTTGAGTCTTTGTAAAGTCCTCAGGGTTGGATATACCTTTGGGCATATTTTCCAGTGGAATGGTCATTCTAATGATTTACATAGTAATCCAAAATATTATGTCGAACGCTAAAACTTAGAAAGAGATGTATTTTAACTCTGTGTATGTGTCTGTGTGTGGGTTTCTGCACATGAGTGCAGTGCCTGTGGAGGCCAAAAAAAAGGCATTGACTCCTCTGGAGCTGGAGTTAGAGACCGTTTCAGGGCACCTGTCTCAAATGCTGGGAACTGACTTCAGGTCCCACAAAAAGCACTCCTTGCCCTTAACCGCAGAGCTATCTCTCCAGCCCTCAAATTTAAAACTTGTTTATTTGCAGTGTTATCTTTTCCCACCATGGATTGACAGTTTTCTTTATATGTGTTAATTGCTGGAGGTATGAGCTTTTTCTCCCCTTCCCCCATGGGTGGATGGTAATTTTTACATCAAGTTCATGAGGTTGGTTTCCAAGAAAGCTGGAAAAAAAAAAAAAAAAAAAAAAAAAACCTCCCTCATAGAAGCCACACTCTAGATTCCTTCAGCAAGTAGAAGGCTTAACAAATATGCTTACCACAATTCTATCACTTAGTAATGGGTGTTTTCATATCAATTCCCTCCCATAGGTGAGGGAGCCCCTCAAATGGTGAGCTCTTAGAGGCAGGTGGTATTGGAGGGCTGCCTCTTATGTGTGGTTACGCACTCAAGGTATTTTCCAGATGTGATGGCAGTGTTTAAGCTGTTGCCCAGTGGGCCACATACATGGCTGAACATAGTTTATGAGAGGTTAATGCTGAAAAATCCCATAATTGTTCTCACCCTCTCCACTCTTCTAGCTACTTGCTCAATATGTGCTTATACAGTTAGTGGTGTAGACAGAGCTTAGGGCAGACATTGTCTCCTAGGTAAAGATGGTGATGGGCTAAGGCCCAGCCTCCTCACCTCAAATTAATGAAGTGTTTGCGCCTCGCTAGACTCACCTGGAGGAGTGTTTGCAGGGACATTTTCTCCAGTGGGTGGGTATATTACCTTTCAGTATGGGGCTTTCTTTTTCTTTTTTTTTTTTTTGAAGAAGCAATTTATGAAGAAGGTAGCAGCAAGTCCATAGAGTACTGATATCAAACAAAGCCGTACGTGATTTGCACATCAGACTTGGTTCCTTAGGAAACAATCTAGTCAATTCATAAATTGTTCCTGAAAGCTCCTGTCCTTTTAAAAATCAATCTCTATCTCTCTTTTTCTCTCTCTCTTTCTTCCCCCTTCCCCCAACCCTCGTCGTGTGTGTATATGTGTGTGTTACGTACATATGTACATGTGTGTGCATCTAAGTGTGTGTGTGTATGTGTGTGTGCATATAAGTGTGTTTGTGTGCATTGTGAGGGCAGGCACATATGCATGCCAGTGTGTGTGTGTGTGTGTGTGTGTGTGTGTGTGTGTGTGTGTGTGAAAGTCAGATGAAAACTTTGAAGCCTTATGTCGCCTTCTGCCTTGCTGGAGTCAGAACCTCTTGTTCCCACTGTATACCTCAGGCTAGCTTATCAGCAAACATCTGGTGTCCTGGTACCATCTCCCATATCGAAGTGTCAACACTTGGATATCAAAGAAGAGCTAATGCCCTCACCTTATGTGGCTTCAGAGATCCCACCTTGGACCCCCCACTCACATGCAGAATGCACCGTGAGGGCTTTACCTACTGAGCTGTCTCCACAGTCTGAAAGCTAGTTATCTATCACAAATGTCTACTTTTATTCTGCTCACAAGAACAAAGGACAATGCAAATGCAGATGACAATGTCTTTCTTACTGTGATAGAATTGGAGGGGAAAGAAGGCCTTTGTCCCGATTCAGGGTGTGCAGCCTCGATGTGTGTTAATGGTTCAGCGTGCTGTGGCATGGCTCCTCAGATGACATTAATGACTGCACAGAGCTAATAGTAATGTCTGGTTCTGTTGTGGAGCTGCTCTGTGCTTCGCTGTTTGTCACTTGAAATTAAAATTGTCTAGAAGACTCAGCATCTGGCAGGCATATTTTATAAACCATTTCCTGTCAGTAAATGATATCACGCCTGAAGTATCAGAGCCAGTGTTTCTCCCTGCAGCCTTGGAGTGTTCCCATCGTGTGAATATCAATGCTGTGCATGTAAGCAAGGGGAACAACTATGCTGAGCCACTCTTAAGCAGCCAGACTTGGTAAGAATCACCTGTGTAAAGTTCAAGCTCTTACTCCCGACATCCAGTTCTCAGCATCTGTTTTGACCTTCTTCCGGAGCTCTTATCATCTGCCCGGAAGCTCTTTCCTTTCTTACAGTAGGAGGGGTTCTCCTCTTGCAGGTAACTGCTGTGCTTAAGTACAGCTGGCTACGTGTTGAACTTCCTGAGACCACAATGGAGTTGATTTTTGGCCGTTCATCCCATTCAAGAGTTACTGTTCCCAATATCCTCTCTCAGGTATTTATAGCATCCCCAGGTTTGCTTTTGCTGTCCACTAGGAAGCATGGGGGCCTGACAGAGAAGTGGGTGCCGAAAAGCATAATATATACCCTTAACCAGTCTCTCTTTGTATGGCTGACACATACATTAAAAGAACATCTTAGGGGCTCGAGAGATAGCTCAGCTCTTGCTCTGCTTGTAGAGGATTCAAATTCAGTTCCTTAGAACCACGCTAGGAAACTTACAGTTGCACATAACTAGAGTTTTGGGGGACTGAAGCCCTATTTTGTACTTGTTAGGCACCGCACACACGGGCAGACACGTATGCAGGCATATACTAGACACACAGACTTATACATAGAAATAAATCTTAACCTGAAGACAACTTCCCTGCATCTCTTGGTATGACCCACAAGAGACGCGCTGCCTGTTTCCCTCTGGAGGGTCAGCAGTCCCTCAGCTCTGCTGTTCTCTTCCCATACCACTCAAGACTGTGGTTTAAAACCTCAAACGCTAAAACTGCTAGAAGAAAACATAAACCGTATCCGACAAAATGTAGGTGTAAGGAAAGAGTTTATCAGGAGGCCTTCTTTGGGAAGAAGTTAAGGGCAGTTTGCTAACTTTAGCTCAGCTCTGAGCCTAGCTTTTCTGAATGCCTCCATCCTTCTGGTGAATGTAAAGGACAGTTTCTTTTCTGTTTCTCATACGATATATCATGTTTTCTTTTATACCTCCTCCAACTTCCCAGGGACCTACCAACCATCCCACCTCCCTCCCTACGTTATACCTTCTTTTGTTAACTGTATTTGTTGCTCATTCCCCACTGAATCCAGGGAGTGTTACCTATGTGTGTATCAGCATGTGGCCGTGTACTGTGACATAGAATAGGGCATCTATCATTATCCATGCCTATGAAGACTTACTCCTCAGTGGTCATCACTGCCAATAGCTCCATAGATAGGAGCAGGGCCTTGAGCTTTCTTCGGCTTCCATGCTGAAATTTGGACTAACTTGATCTTGTGCACGTCTTGTACAGGCAAATATGGTTGCTTTGAGTTGATGGGTGTCATAGCTATGTCTCCAGAAGGCAGCATGATACTTCCCTTACTCTCTGGGTCTTGCATTATCTGTCCACACTGTCTGTCCACTTTCCCCTAATGTTCTAGAGACTCATTTACTATTGATTTGGACTTGATATTTCTACACTCTCTGCAATTTTGCGGGGAGGGCAAGGAAGGCTAAGACTTTTAAAACAGAGCCTTCTTATTTGCCACTCAGTATAAATATACCAAAAATCTCAAACGGCTGAGAAACTGATTGGAGGATAAAATTTTTTTTTCAGACTACAACAGATGGAAGAAAATATTTTAAATGGTATTTTTCAACATTCTTGGTTAACATTAACATGGGTCGTATTTTCCTGTCTGAAGTTTGCCTTTTAGTGATCTTACTCTAGCAAAGCCGAGACAGCAGGAGGCAACTATATAGAGAACTAGAGAGAAAAGGCATTTCAGCCTGGGTCACTACTAATTTAACAAATCTGGAACATTCTGCTCTCTCTTTGCATTTTTATTTCTACCTAAGAAAAGTGATACTGTCACATGCTAGTTCTTAAAGTTCTAAAAAGTGAAACCATTAAAACACTGGGCTTCGAAGATTCTCTAGTGGGTCATGTGTTTATAGAGCAAGCCTAAGGACCCTTGTCCATCCCCAGAACTCACGTGACAAGCCAGGTGTGATGCTATGTTCTTGTAATATCAATGCTGAAGGAGCCAGCCAGCCTAGTCAGTTTTGTGGACTCCAGGTCAGTGAGAGATCCTGTTCTAAAAAAAATTGGTCTAGATAGCACTCTAAGGGATAACACCCAGTTTGGCATTGGCCTTTTTCTCTCTTTCTGTCTCTGCCTGCCTACCTGTCTGTCTGGGTGTCTGTCTGTCTGACTGTGACTGTTTTTATGTCTCTGTCTCTGTCTGTTCTCTCTCTCTCTCTCTCTCTCTCTCTCTCTCTCTCTCTCTCTCTCTCACACACACACACACACACACATATACACAAAACAATCATATATACTCATACATACCAAAAAGCCATGTGTCATTGTCTGCTGGATATTTCTGTAGTGCCCACCACCTTCATGCATAGTGTGGCATTTTTAAAGGCTGTACTACCTGGCCCTGTGGCTTGTTCTGAGCCTAGTGCTACAGTCCCACCTGTAAGTTCCCCCAGCAGCTCTGCTTAAGCCATCGGATCCTCCAGGTCGCCATCCTCTCCTGTGTGAAATGAGGAGAGCGGATTGCTTTATGGTTTCATAATGCCTTTCATGCTCTTTAGAAGACACTGAGCTCGGAATGAAATGCATTTCTTATTGTGTGAAATAAACATTCCACACTTGTAGCCCGGCCTTTGAAGTCTCCAGCCTTGAGTCCTTATGCTGAGGAGCTTGGGGGAACTGGTTGTCTTGGGGCCAAGGCTCTCATCAGAGTGGTCTCTGTAAGACCTGTCTGGAGGACTCTCAATTAGAAAAATACCATGCCAGATTAAAAAAAAAAAGTTGGGGGAGACAATTAAAATTAAATACCGAGGGCCCTGAGTAACCAACAGAACATGAGATGAGTTGAGGTAAACAACCATTACTTCTCTTCAAACCAATGATGTCTGCTTCAGGATTTATTGAACCTGCGTAGGACAAACGCTTAGGAGTGGGAGCTTTATAGTGACGTCACTTTGTTCTCATGTTCAAATAATTTCTCTGATCAGATAGGCACCGATACACATACTAGGGGGAGCTGGGGGGGTGACTCAGTTGGCAAAGTGGCTTGCAAACATGATGGAGGCCTAGAACTCACAGGGAACAAAGGAAGACATATTCATATGTACATCCTTGTAAAGCCAGTGCTGGGTGTGAGGGTGGCAATAGGCAGGCCCCTGTGCCTCACTGAACACCAACATCAACATTCCAGCTAAAAGTAAGAAATTCTGTTTTAAAACACACACTCTCGCACACGCACACATACTCGCACACGCACACGCACACGCACACGCACACACACACACATACACACACCCCAAAATGGACAATATCCTGAGGAACACCATTCAAGGTTGGGTTCTTGATTTACATGACTACACACTCGTGCTTGTACGTGTATGAGTATGTGTGCTGACACAGACTCACAGACACACATGCACTTAAACACGAAATTAGCAGTGGTTTACTTTCACTCCATGTGGTTTTCAATGACGTACTATAACTTTGAAATTGGTTATTGTCTCCACCACATGAGACCTTTTAGAAAATAAATCAAAGCACATAGAAGGATGTCTTATTTTCCAACTGGAAACTGAAAACCTTCTCCCAGTCCGTAGTCAAAGGTTTGTTTGGGGGTGCTCACATTTAGGGAGACTTCCGTTGTTTTTTGTTTGTTTGTTTGTTTTGTTTTGTTTTTCAAGACAGGGTTTCTCTGTGTAGCCCTGGCTGTACTGGAACTCACTCTGTAGACCAGGCTGGCCTCAAACTCAGAAATCTGCCTGCCTCTGCCTCCCAAGTGCTGGGATTAAAGGCGTGCGCCACCACACCCGGCGAGACTTCTGTTTTTAAGTGGACAGTTCAGTACATTTCTGCACATTCTCTTAAATTAGCACTGCTAGCACTGAGCATGGAATCTTTCCACATCCTTCCTAACTCCCTCCCTGCACCCCAACCCCAAGTCCCCTAGCAACTGTGGGTCTGATTCCCTTCCTGTGGCTTTAGGTCTTCCAGAACAAGCTTATAAATAAAGGTGGGAATTATTTCTATTAACTTCGGTTGGTCACCCACTTCTGCCCTTGGAGATGCCTTACTGTCGTTTCCCTGTTGTCTAGTTGTTACTTTTCCGGAGGGGCCTGTGTGTGGATAATTCCTGGTAAAGTATCCAGTTACCTATGTGCAGACCATTGGTTATCTTCCAGGTTTTGTTTTAACTTTATGTTATATTTGTTTGTGCATTTGTGTTTGTGTCTGCATGAGGGTATATGCAGTGAGTGAGTGTATGTGTGTGTGTGTGTGTGTG
>JADRCC010524679.1:0-11904 GCA_019843855.1 Hylomyscus alleni
TTTTTCCCCCTGATTTATGCAGTTCTGCTATTTTCATCTTTAGAGTTAAACTTTAACACATATTCCAAACATTTCTTTGCTGGTCCAATGGTGTGTAGTTACAAGCCCAGCAATTTCTTCCACCTGACCTGCTGCCTGCATGACTTGGGATTGCTGCATTTCCCTGTCCCTTCATCTCTACAGTCTACCAGTTTTTCATAAATGTCCTGGATCTGTTTTGGAAAACATGCCTGACCTCTGTACCTAGATTCCTAATTTTTTCTGCTATGTATTCCTAGGACTTGAGTCTCCTCTGTCAATCCTAACCATGGGCATTATTGATGATTTGGTTAGACTCCACTGAGGTTCAGCTACATGAGAAAATGCCAGGAGAGCTTAGCTATTTCTTGTTGTTTGCAACAGAAATTTGTAGTGAAAATTTGGAATTTTCTTGTTGTGTGGGAGTGTGGCATTGGGAGGAGACCTGAGAACATCACTGGACATAGCCTCCTCAGTATGTTCCTCAGGGAGGCCAGGCTGGAATAAGATTGTTGGAGCCATTATGATAATGTGTGTTTTTATCCCAGGTGCCGTTTTCCTCCTCTGTGGCAATATTTATGAGGGCTTAAACTTAAGTTAGTGCAGAGACGTTTCTGTCCTTCCTTCCTGTGTGAAGTTGCTGTTTAGTTTTGCCTCATGATCTGCCCTTGAAGTTAGGATGAATAAAGTCAAAGGAACTGTCCAAATCTCCATCATTTCCCTTTCTTAAATTATAATAACAGAGCCAACCTGTGTAAATGCAGCATCCAACATCCTGGTGCTTCCTGCCCAATTTCACTGGCTTCAGTTCCCAAAAATGTTTTAGCAGGTGAAATCTCATGGCATAGAAGAAGCATAAAAGAACTCAAAGGGAAAATGAGCTTTTTCAGCTGCTATATTTCACCTGATGTAAGTGCCTCTGCCAAGTGATAATGTGGACATTTCATGGAGAGTGCAGCCTACACTGTTGGCTGACCCAGGTAGCAGCCAATGTGCTGGCTAACCAGGCTCTCTAGGCTGTCACTGTGATGATTAATGTAGGGTGGCCTTCAAAACCGAATGCTGACACATCTAGCAAGCTGAGTGCCTGGTCTTAGAAATAACTGGAGGTAGAGAAACTCAAAAAGAATGTAATCTCTGTTTGTCGTTACTTACAAAGGAAGTGTCACTGCAGCACAGTTACACCCATCTGCTTGTATATTGACTTTTTTCGTGTTAAAATGGCACTGCTGAGAAATTGTTAGCAGTGCTCACATGGAATAATGAGATGAAAATGTACCTGTTACAGAAAGAGGATTTATTTCTGTTTAATGGTTGTTTGTTTGTGTATGGGATAGGCACGTGAATGTGCATGTGGGTGATTGCAGATGTCCATAGAGGCCTGAGGCTTTGAGTTTTCCCTGGAGCTGGAGCTGGCAGACATGTGTGAGCCTCTTGACATGGGTGCTGGGAACTGAACCTAGAGCCTCTGCATGAGTGATATGTGTTCTTAACCACAGAGCCACCTCTCGAGCCCCAGTAAATGATTTTCTTTTCAGTTGCCCTCAGACTTACTGAAAATATAATAGCAGCACACTTCCAAATGGTTCCATGCGATGTAGGCTGAATGCCCTGCGTAGGGAGAAAGTGTCCATGTCCAGAAGCCTCAGCATCTTCTTATCAAGTTCTTCCTCAATGATCCCCTGATGCAGTGCTGAGATCTCAGGAAGATAATATCTCTCCACTACCTCCCTGCCCCGATTTCCCCCCTGCACTAGATGGACACACCTCTCACAGGACCTCTGTGAATCCACTTCATTGGATGTGTGACATGGCCCGTCACCTTGTGATGGAGCATCTTACTGGGGACACTAGCACGCACATGCCCTTGTTAGTATGGGGTCATTACTCTACATTTCTCCATGATGCCTCAGGGCTATCATCTTTATGATTTTGGTGTAATGGCAGCTTATATTGAATACACACGCATGCACGCACACATACATACACCCACGCCATACAGTTTTTATAAATGTTTAATCAGGGCATTTATTCATGTATTTTTAAATTAAGAATTATTTCATTTACTTTTTTGCAGGACCTGTGATTATATGTTACGGTGTCCAGTGCAGTGTCCAGTGTGCAACTCTGTAGTATGCAAGTGTCTGGTGTGTGCATCTGTGTGTTTCTTGTCCTTTGTCTTTGACTCTTTTTCTCCTGTTTTTTCGTCCTATTCTGATTTATTTGGCTTTGTTCTATCTTACTATTATTCTTTAGATCCCCATGTGTTTTGTAAGGAGAGACACAAGAGTTTAGATTCGGATGGGAGGGGAGGTGGGAGGATCTCAGAGGAATTGGAGGAGGAGAACCATAATCGGAGTATATATAAAGTATATCTTTAGTAAAAGAAAAATAGAAAAATATTATTGTTTGAGAATTTCATACATGTGTCATAAGTTCTTCAAATTTACCCCTTATCTTCTTCCACTTATGTCTCCCCTACTACTTTGTCCCCCCAAATCATGACTCCTCCCACCCTTCAAACACATACACTTGTATTTTGAGACAGGTTCTCACTCTGTAGCCCTGGCTGGCTTGGAGCTTTTAGCATTATGAAACCTTGACAGTAGGTACAACACTTCTAGGTCATTACCAACTTGATTTCTTGTTATATTATGGCAGTGTCATCAAATTCCAAGATCAATGTCAATGACCTATAATGCTTTGAAGGTTTGTGTGACCTAGTGAGCAACAACTCACAAAGCCGTGATAAACTACATCTGACACTGGGCCTTTTGGTTTTGACCTACGTTCCAGAGAGGCATTATTCTCCGTCCCTCTTATAGGGGAACTCCATTTAAATACTTTGTTTAGGTTTATCTTATTTGTTTTGTGTGTGTTCTGCCTGCATATATGTGCACCATGTACATGCCTGGTATACATGGAGGGCAGATGAGACTGCCAAATTAACTGGAACTGAAGTTTTAGAATGTTCTACACCACCATGTGGGTGCTGGGAACTGAACCTGGATCCTCTGCAAGAGCAAGTGCTCTTATCTGCTGAGCCATCTTTACTCTCCAGGCCATAAAGTTTTCTTATATATGTATATTATATATTTTAGGAATTGGTTAATATATTGAGTTTCTAAATTGCATTTTCAAAGCGATTTAGAATTTCTTTTTCATCCCTTTCTCTACTCCACTATCACATTTCTCACCCCATTTAATTTTTCCTCCCTCTTTAGTCTGCCCTCTGTCTATCATGTGGGTACTGTTTATCCTCTCCCCTTGGAATACTCGCCCCACCTTATCCCATGATCACTTTTTAGTTTCCTGACATCTACAGGCACTCTATTTTAAACCCATGCATTGAGAGATTCAGAGTTAGGGCAAAATATTTGCTCTTCTGTATCTGAGTTACCTCACTCATAATGATTAATTCCAGCTCCATCCAGTTACTTGTAAATTCATAATTTTATATTATTTTACAGCTTAATAATATTACATTGTGAATATGAACCACATTTTCCGGATTCACTCATCAGTTCATAGACATTCAGGATGTTTCCATTTTTTATCTATTATAAATGAGACAGTAACAAAATGATTGAGCAAGTACCTCTATAGTGGGTTACAGAATCCTTTGGGTATGTGCTCAGGAGTGGTACAGTTGAGTTTAGATTTTTGAGCAACCTCCACAGTGATTTCCATAGGGGCAAATTTTCCAATTTGGACTCTTACCAAGAATGAGTAAGTTTTTTCCTTTCCCTAGATTCATGTTTCAATTGTTTTCAATTGTGTTACTTACCTTAATTTTTCTGTCATAAAATAGTTTCCCTTTATATTTCACTTATGGCTAAGGATGTTGAAAAAAAAAGTTTCTTAACTATTTGTATTTTTTCTTTTGAGAACTCTGTGTAGTATCCCATTTTAAAATTTTATTGTTTTCTCAGTGTTTTGACTTTGTTGTGTATTTTAGACATTAACCCGCTGTTAGGTAAATAGTTGGTAGATACTCTCCCTACTCCATTTTTTAGGCTGCCTCCTTACACATGCCTTACATAGCTACCTCCTGATCGCTTTCTCTACATATGTCTTAAAATGTTTTATGGTTCCTTTATCAGTATTACTGTGCTTCTGTAGTCTTCGAGAGGGAATCTCTTTTTGTGCCTGTAAGTATATTCTCTACTGTCTTCTCTATCAGAGATAGGATATCAGCTTTTAGTTTGAGGTCCTTGATCTATTTAGAATGAATTTTGTTCATGATCAGAGAAAGGTCTGGTTTCACTTTGTACATGTAATTCTTTAGTTTGACAAGCACCATTGGGTTGAAAGTGCTGACTTTTGCCAGGCGGTGGTGGCGGACGCCTATAATCCCAGCACTTGGGAGGCAGAGGCAGGTGGATTTATGAGTTCAAGGTCGGCCTGATCTACAGAGTGAGTTCCTCGACAGCTAGGGCTACACAGAGAAACCCTGTCTCTGAAAAACCAAAAAAAAAAAAAAAAAAAAAAAAAAGAAAGTGCTGACTTTTTCCAATGTGTATTGCTGTCATCTTTGTAAACATCAAGTGCCTATGGGGGTATTAGCCTGTTTTGTACTCTTAATTTTACTTAATGTTTCTGTTTTTGTACCATGCTGTTTTTATTGTGATATCTCTGAAGAAAAACTTGAAAATAGGAAAGGTGATACACCTAGCAGTTTTTGTTTTTTAATTGTTTCAGATTGTTTTAGCTTTGTTTTTCTATTTGAACATTAATTTTTCCCCTGTTTCTATGAAGAATTGCATTAGAATTTTGATGGTAATTGTACTAAATATAGATTGGTTTTGTAGGATGGCCATTTTTCACAGTAATCCTACCAATGGACATACAGGATTTCTCTATCTTCAGGTGTCTTCTATTTCTTTCTGTTTTACATTTTTCATTGTATAGGTCTTTAACTTCCTTGGTTAGGTCAGTATATTTATCATTGTTATGTAGGGACACCATGAATTTTTGTGTGTTAATTTTGTATTCTGTCACTTTGCTGAAAGTATTTATCAGCTGTAGGAGATTTCTGGTAGGACATTAAACAGAGACACATTGGCTTCTCCCTTTCCTTTTCCTCACCACTTTCCTTACTGCCATAGCTCGGACTTCAAGCACTGTATTGACTAAGAGTGGAGAGTGTGGATATCTTTGCCTTGTTTGTGATTTTAGTAGAAATGCTCCATGTTCTCCCATTTAGAATGCTGCTGATTGTGGGCCTGTTGTGTACTGCCTTTATTATTCTGACATATGTCTCCTGTAGTCCTCATTTATTTGTAAATTTTAGCATGAAGGGGTGTTGGATTTTGTCAAAAGCTTTCTCTACCTCTAAAGAGATGATCATGTCTTTTCTGTTCTTGAATATGTTAATGTGACACATTATATTTATTGATTTATATATATTGACCATTCCTGTATCTCTTAGGTAAAGGCTACTTAATCATGGTAGATGACTTTTTGCTTGAATTGGTTTGCAAGTCTTTTATAGAACCTTTGCATCTATATTCAGCAGAGAGATTGGTGTAGAGTTTTCTTTGTTGTTGTTGTTGTTCTTACATCTTTATCTAATTTCCTTTTTCTGTTTTATGTCAGAGTTTGAGAAACATTACTTTTACTTCTTCTTTACTAGTCTGATAAATTTGTGTGGGAAATCAGTCTGGACCTGAGGTTTGCTTTTTGTTTTTGTTTTTTGTTTGTTTGTTTGTTTGTTTGTTTTTGTTTGGAAGGTTATTGTTGCTTCAATCTCATTGTTTGTTTATGTCTTCTCTGTTTACCACTTGTAGGTCATATACAATAAAAATTCATTTCCTTTAGGTTTTCCAGTTTGGTGGAATATAGGTTTGTGATGTATCTTCACAGGCCTTGGATTTCACTGGTGTCCATTATACTGTCTCATTTTTTAGAAACCCTAGTTTTATTATGGATCCTCAGCCTTTCTTTCCATTATTGGGGTAAAATGTTGTCAGTCTTAGTCTTTTCAAAGAACCAGCAATTAGTCATTGATTCTTTGTATTGTCGCTTTGTTTCTATTTCATCAGTTTCTATACTATTGTAGGTTATTTCTCCCTACCTCCTGCTTCAATATAGTGTTTGTCCATATTTTTCTAAGGCCTCAGGGTATTTTTTTTTGTTTTTGTTTTTGATTTTTTTTATTAGATATTTTCTTTATTTACATGTCATATGATTTCTCCTTTCCCAGTTTCACCTCCAAAAAACAAACAAATAAACAAACAAAAACAACAAGAACAAATCCCTGTTGCCTCCCCCCCTGCCACCCCACCCTCTCCCACTTATTGGCCCTGGCATTCCCCTACACTGGGGCACAGAACCTTCACAGGGCCAAGGGCCTCTCCTCCCATTGATGACCAACTTGGCCATCCTCTACTATACACATGCTGCCAGAACAATCAGTCCCACCATGTATAGTCCTTGGTTGGTGGTTGAGTCCCTGGGAGGGTACTAGTTAGTTCATATTGTTGTTCGTCCTAAGGGGCTGCAAACCCTTCAACTCCATTGGTCCTTTCTCTAACTCCTTCATTGGGGACCCTGTACTCAGTTCAAAGGATGGTTGTGAGCCTCTACATCTGTATTAGTCAGGTATACTGTCATAGACTCTCAGGAGATAGCTATATTAGGCTGGCTTGTCTTTCCTTCTGTCTCTGCTCCATAGTTCCTTCTGCAACTTCCTTGCGTGGGTATTTTGTTCCCCCTTTTAAGAAGGAATGAAATGTCTACATTTTGGTCTTCCTACTTCTTGAGTTTCTTGTGGTTTGTGAGTTGTACTTTGTGTATTCCTTACTTCTGGGCTAATAACCACTTATCAGAGAGTGCATACCATGTGTGTTCTTTTGTGATTGGGTTACCTCATTCAGGATGGTATTCTCCAGATCCATCCATTTCCCTAAGAATTTCATAAATTCATTGTTTTTAATAGCTGAGTAGTACTCCATTGTATAAATGTACCACAATTTCTGTATCCATTCCTCTGTTGAGGGACATCTGGGTTGTTTCTAGTTTCTGGCTATTAGAAATAAGGCTGCTATGAACATGGTGGAGCATGTGTCCTTATTACATGTTGGAGCATCTTCTGGGTATATGCCCAGGAATGGTATAGCTGGGTCCTCCGGTAGAACTATGTGCAATTTCTGGAGGAACCGCCAAACTGATTTCCAGAGTGGTTGTACCAGCTTGCAATCCCACCAGCAATGAAGTAGTATTCCTCTTTCTCCACAACCTCTCCAGCATCTGCTGTCACCTGAGTTTTTTATCCTAGCCAATCTGACTGGTGTGAGGTGGAATCTCAGAGTTGTTTTGATTTGCATTTCCCTGATAACTAAGGATGTTGAACATTTCTTTAGGTGTTTCTCAGCCATACAGTATTCATCAGTTGAGAATTCTTTGTTTAGCTCTGTACCCCATTTTTAAATAGGGTTATTTGGTTCTCTGGAGTCTAACTTCTTGAGTTCTTTGTATACATTGGATATTAGCTCTCTATCAGATATAGGATTGGTAAAGATCTTTTCCCAATTTGTTGGTTGCCGTTTTGTCCTATTGACAGTGTCTTTTGCCTTACAGAAGCTTTGTAACTTTATGAGGTCCCATTTGTCAGTTCTTGATCTTAGAGCATAAACTATTAGCATATTAAAGTCCTTCATTGAATTCCTTCCTTAGGATCTCTCTAATTTTTTAATGTACTTGTAACTGTAAGCCTTCCTTCTCTGGACTGCCTTCATTGTGTAGCATAGATATTGTGCTTTCATTTTCATTTAGTTCTGTGGTTTTGTGATTTTCCTATTTTATTTGGTCAGTGACCTATTCATCATTAAATAACATGCTAACTTTCCATAAATAGTTTTGATTGTATCTATTGCTATTGTTTTGAACTTTGTTTCATTGTGGTCAAATCAAATACAAGGGGCATTTCAGTTTTTTTGATATTTGTTGAGACTATGTTTTGTGTTCCAGCACATGATCTACTTTAGAAAAGTTCTCTGGGCTGCTCAGAAGAACTTGTGTGTGGATTATTTTGCAAATGTCTGTTAGGTTCACTTGATCTGGGATGTCATTTAACTCTTCTACTTCTCTGTTTTGTTTTCTTTGTTTCTTTGTTTGTTTATTTTTCTGGATGTTCAGTCTATTAGGGATTGCAGGGTGTTGAACTTGTGCACTGCTAGTTTGTTGGGGTGGATCTGTTGCTTTTTATTAATCTAGTAGTATATGCTTTATGCAGTTGTGTGTCACTGAGTTCGGTGTATACTTGTTTAGGATTGTAATGTCTTCAGAGTTTGTTGCCTTTATTAGTATGAAGTCAACTTCTTTAGCTCTTGTTGTGAGCTTTGGTTTAACATTGCGCAGTGAGGTTTGAACTTAGCTCTCACTGACTTGAAAACATCAGTTGTCTTGTAGTTATTATAAATTGAATCTTTTTTTGAAAAAAAAAAGTATTGAGATTTACTCTGTTTAAATACACAGTGATTTTTAATTGTTTTTTTTTTTTTTTATGTCCATAGAGGTCTTCAACCCTAACAGCTAGGTTTGGAACACTTTGATCATCCCCAGAGTATTCTCCGTACACTTCAGCAGTCACTGAAATGTTCCACCACCGACTGTACCCCACTTTCAGCCTTATATAACTAGGATCTTACTTGTTATCACTATTGACTTAGCAATTTTGAACATCTTAGTAAGTGAACCACATATATGTGGTGTTTAAAGATGACTTTCACATAGCATGGTGTTTACTAAGAGTCCAAGGTTGCATCCTCCTCTGGGATGCTATTCTTCTTTGTGTCTTATAGGAAAAAGAACATATTTTATCCATTTATGTACCTTAAGATAGAGTGTGCGTATGTGTATGTTTCTGAGTGTTGGTGTGTCTGTCTAGTATTTTTCTGGTGTATTTTTTAGGGTTAAGTAGTTACCTGTAAGTGGATAATTAGCTGATGTCATACGAATAGCTGTTAGTTCCTGGCTTGACTTTTTGGGAAGGAGAAGCAATAAACGTGTCTGTCAGTAAAATGGTACCTAACCTTAGAACTTTGTTTCCCAAGTATGGTAGAAGACATTTAACACTGTTTTGTAAAGTATGAATAGCTATTTTAAACCTTCATATTTCCCTGTAAAATAAAATTTAAGTAGGTGGATGGAGAAACCCTAAATGTCAGTTCTTATGAAAGAGTGGCCACTGTGCCAAATATAATTAAAAAATTACAGTAGTTTTGGATGTCATAGCCAAAGCTTATGTAAGATATAGGAATAAAATATTTTAATTAAAAATAATCAATGTTGTAAAGGAGTGTATATGTCTGTTAGGATATTATGTATACTAAGTACTGTATGCACATGGTTGCTGCATTAGTTACTTTTGCTATGATAAAACACCATGACCAAGGAGGGGCTTATTTAGGCTCAAGGTTCCTGAGTGTTAGAGTCCACCTTGGTAGGGATGCATGACAGCTGGAGCAGGAACCTGAGAGCTCACATCTTGAACTGCAGGTAAAATAATGGACAGTGAGTCAGAAGCAGTGAAGGCTTTCACTCTCAAATCCTGTCCGTCATAACATGACAACAGAGCTGTGCCTCAAAACAGTAGTTGCCACCAGCCGGGAACCAAGTGTTAAAATGTTCAAGACTATGGGCCACTTTTATAACTCAAGCTACCACAGTCTACTTCCTTGTCTCTATAGTCTTATGACCATAACATAATGCAAAATGCATTCAGTCCAACTTCAAAAGTGCCCACAGTCATGGTCTCAACAAAGTTTAAAAGGCCAGAGTTCAAAGTCTCTTTTGAGACTCAAGGCAATCTCTTAATTGTAACCCCCTAAAAAAGCAAATTATATGCTTCTAACATATAATAACATAGAATATATATTACAAACACTAAAAAAAAGTAATTCAGGAATAGTGAGGAAATATATAGCTTTATGCAGTGGCCTCTCAGGTCTTCAGCCAGGAGCTCCCCTGCCAGGGACACATAGCTTGGCTCTCAGAAGCCATGGAGTAAGATTCTGTGACCTACCCCTTTACTCTTGTATTATTTATGCCTCCAAGACTAGTTTCATGTGAATGGCACTACCAAATTCTGTTTCTAGGGTAGGATGGACCCTGGCTTCCTGACCCCATGAGCTTATAAAAACCTAAAATAAAAGTAGTGCTTTTATTCAGTTTTCTAGGAGCACACAATGCCTTAGGCCTTTCCTTTTACAAGTTGGAAGGTTGCTCGGAGAGTACCTATTCCAGCTAAAGGCCTCCCTTAATGGGACTGAGCTTTTTATCTTTTCCAGCACTGGCTTGGCTGCAAAATTGCTTAAAGGGTGCTGCTTTTTCTTCCTCTTTAAACTCTACAGTATGTACATATATCTGTCTGTCTATCTGTCTGTCTGTCTGTCTGATCTATCTCTCTGTCTCACTATTTAGCTATTTTTTGCATTGCCTACTCTTGAAATTGTAAACCTGCATAATTGTCATTTATAACAACCACTCCAAAGATTCAATATTATGTTGCCTTGAAATAGCCTTTGTCAAAGGAATTAGACCATTGCCTTTAAGTTTAGACTCAAGCAAAATCTTAGGATATGGGCAGATGGCATCCAAAGTCTTTGCTAGAATACCACACAAATAGCCTCTAGTCATCTTTCTAACACTGTTATTCCCTCTGAAATATTGTTTCCCTCTTGTGTAGTGCCTCCATGGTCTGTATGGCTCTTAGACTACTCTCTTCCAAGATCCTTATAAGATGATCCATCATGGTCTGCTGATAGCATTCAACTGCCTTTGTAGTCCAGAGTTCCAGATCTTCCACATTTCTCCAAAAATGAATATGGTCAGGTTGTACACATCAACACTGTGGCCTCGTGGTATCAACTTCTGTCTTAGTTACTTTTCCATTGCTATGATAAGATATCATGACCACGGCAATGTATAGAAGAAAGAGTTTATGGGCTTATAGTTCAGAGCAGTGAGTTTGTTAAGGGGTGTCAGCTAGAGGAGGGAGCTGAGAACTTGCACCTAGAATTGAAAGCAGAGTACAAACAGAGTAAAATTAAGGTGTTGGAAGTTTTTTAACCTCATAACTTTTTCCCAATCATATGTATTTCCTCCAGCAAGACTGTACTACCTAAATCTCCAGAAACAATGGCACCAACTGAGGGCCAAATGCTGCGATGCTTGAGACAATTGGTGACATTTCTCATTCAAACCAACACAGTTGAAAAATCAAATTATACAGGATATTCAGAAAAGATTAAACATTATAATGCTATGTATACAATGAAATCATACATAGTGTGAATATGAGGATGCTGTACATGCTTTTGTGACTTTTCCTGACTGCATGTGAAGATCACTCATGTACATGTATACTTTAAATGTTTTATATATCTGCAGGCAAATGTATGTGGAGTCCAAAGGTTGACACTGGGTGTCTTCCTCTCTCACTCTTCACTTTAATTATTGTCAGGATTTCTTACTCAAACCCAGACATTGTCATTTCAGCTAGTCAGTCTACACTGTTTGCTTTTGAGATCCTGTCCCTGTTTCTGAAGTATCGGAATTACAGTTGAGTTGGGTTGCTATGCCCACCAGGTGTTTACATGGATGCTATAGATTGGAATTCTGGTTCTCGTATTTCTGTGGAACGTGCTTTACCCACTGAGCCTTCTTCACAAACCACCTGTTGTTTTAAACTAATAGTTTGTCAGGGGCACCATATTATTTTGATTGTCTGTTTTGGCATCTAATTGAATGAGCACACGGATATAAAGTAGTTAATGAATTTAAGATTGTGAGATACTTATTTTAGTTATTACTGTTATTTTTATAGAACACATTTTGATAAATGATTTATTAATCCTTGAAATATCTTTATTATTGATTTAC
>JADRCC010524681.1:0-11417 GCA_019843855.1 Hylomyscus alleni
TAAAGTGTTCTTACCCCAACTGCAGCAGTGCTGTATCATCCAAGTTTGGTATATGGTTGATTGCTAGCTGGTAGTTGTCCTGTATGTTGTAAGCTTTGCATTTCCTGACTTCTGACATTAAGTTGCTGTTTCTAAATTTTATTGAATACTGGACATTTAGATCATTATACTGGAAAATTATTGTCCATTTAAAATGGTTGTTTTAGAAGACAACAAGCCTATGTAGGTTGGCAGAGAAGATTAATTGTACTTCTGTAGGCTGGTTCTAGTAGTCCTCTTGTCTTTGAAGTATTTATTGTTCTTTGGTCTTGTTTATTTTATGTCATCAGTGTTTCTTCTTATTCCTGTTGGTGATGCCTGATGACAAGCTTGATTTTCTCTGCTGAAATTTCTGATGCTAGAATTCCCAAAGAGGAGATCATTAAAGAGAACTTCCTGATTCTCCTTCTTCAATGTGGTTGCCATGTGAACAAGGGCCTGAAGAGGTGGAACGTATCATAAAACATATATGGTGTTAAAAGAATCCTACAGAACTAAGCCTTTCATAAATGCCAAACAATGCCAAGCATACAAAAATACTACATAAAGACTGAGGGCCTAAAAATTTAGCATAGTCAATCTATTCTGAAGCTATCATGTAAATTAATTTTTACCAACATATAATATATTGAATAATCATGTGACTTTTCTTTTATTTCCCTCCTTTATTTCTGTTTATTTTAGAGAGTGTATTTCAATTTCAACATATATCCCTTCTCTTTTCATCCTCTAAATACTCTCAGATATTCTTTTCTGGTCTCTTTAACATTCACAGTCTCTCTTTTTTAAACCAGCTATTATTGTATGCATATATGTGTTTGTTCATACTTATATATTCCTAGATAGTCCCTATGCATAACCTATTGAGTGTCTATATAATGCTACTTGTAATTATGTTTTCCAGGCTGATTGTTTGACATTGGATACCTAATAAGTGTGCTCTTCCCTAAGAGGTAGTTCTTTATGTAGAGTTGAGGCCTCATGTGCTTTTCCATAGAATGTTTGTCATGTTCACTGGAGTCATCCTTATTAAGATAACATTTGGGAGTCATACTGGTGAGACTTTATAGATATAGCTTCTGATATTACTAGGAGACAATCACACAGTGTCACAAAATCCCTGATCCTCTTGCACAATGTTCTCTAAGCCTTAGTGTGAGATCACAGATGAACCCATTGGGATTGAGTTCTATAACTTTGCATTTTGAAGGATTATGGTTTCCTGGAGTGATCTCCATCAGTTGCAAAGAGAAGTTTCCTTGATGAAGAGTGAAGACTATACTTACTTGTGGGTATGAGGATAAATATTGATTATTTTAGAGATTATTCTGTATTAGTAAATTAGAAAATATAGATTCTCTTCCAAAAACCATAATTTCACTAGAAATGAATAGTGAACTTGGTTTCCAGCACTAGGCATGGTTTACCTCTTGTTAAGCAGGTCTCAAGTCCAATTAGAGAGTTGTTGATTACTGTCAAGGTACATGTGTCACTACTGCACCCTTAGGGTTACCATTCCACAGTGGTCATTGATTTGGCTTGTAGACATTGTGGCTGGGTGGCATTGTTGGCTACCTCCCTCCTCTGGAAGCTTGCATGGTACCTTCTGGTATCATGAAGTTAGTCCTCAGGGAAGTGTCATTCAGGATAGTTTTAGCTCAGAGGCTTTTGGGACCTGTTTTGAAGTATGTGGTATCTTGCATAATAGAGATTTACCTTCCACTTCTCATGGCAAC
The DNA here is from genome assembly GCA_019843855.1 of Hylomyscus alleni. Lineage (NCBI taxonomy): Eukaryota > Metazoa > Chordata > Mammalia > Rodentia > Muridae > Hylomyscus > Hylomyscus alleni. The sequence goes on from JADRCC010524681.1 coordinate 1,776, forward strand.
CAAGGGTTACAGCAATAGGCTATATGTTTTGAGAGTCACGACCAAAACCTCAAGAGGACGTCTCTTAGGTAGAGCTTAATTTAATTTCTAATCTAAGTAATTTGCCGTTAAATTATTTTTGTTTATTAAAAACTATTCCACTATACTCCATAAAGAATAACCTTACTTATGATTCCAGAAATTTAAACCTAAATCTGAGAAAGCTTGAGGAAAATTGAAAAAATGATTATATGGCTGCAAATGGTGGAAACACTTTACTATCTAGATTCTTATCTTCAAGGAGAATGAATGTATCATGGACAAAGGCTTATGACATTTATAACACTGTTTTAAGGACATAGTATATGTCAATAGGCAGTTATGCAATTGGAGAAACAGAAATCTAGCCAGGACTTTAGAAGAATCAGAAAACAACTCAAATCTGACCAACCTAATTTCTATTTCTATGGCAATTCCCTTAACAATGAAACTTCTGTAGATGTTCTCAACAAAAATCAACCTTGGAGACTCAATCATGGTAATTCTAAAATATTAATTTTAGTTAGTGAACATTAATGTGAGCAATTGGCATATCATGACACTTTCATATATTGCTTTAACTGTCATGAAAAACAAATTTTCTTAAAGTTGAGGTATTAAAGACAATACAATTTTAATTTATGTTTTGCCAACATCTTTGTTGTAGTCTGGCAGAGTTTGGGTTAGAATTAAACCCGAAGAGAAGAAAATAATATGAAAATAAACAATTAAAAATATTATAGGCAGACCTGTGAATCTGCAAATTTTAGCTTGATACACATAACGAGTCAGCCAGTGTTACATAGTAAGACTGTGTCTAAAAAAATAATATGTTGCAGTATTCTATATTTTAAATTCTCAATAGGCACTCTTAAAATAGACCCTTCTATTTACCTCAAAGTTTCATATTAGTCAATTTCAATTTGAATCAAAAACAAATGTAAATCTGACATAAACACTAATTGCTATTGCTACAAATCCAAAAACAAACAAGATAGACACAAAACTTCTATTTTCCAATTCAATATAGATTTTGTACTGAGTCAAATGGGATTTCAGCCAGAACATTATTTCCTCCATGCTACAACAATGTAAAGCTGAAGATCTGTTAGCCTAATTAGCACTCTTAGCTTTCCCACCATAAATCAGGACAATGAATGAAAAAATGAGCCAGTCTTCTTTCTGAGCATTTGGCATCTATTTAGGTGACTTAGTAAATTCCCATGACGGTCTCTGTTAACCTATTGCTCTTTTTTTTTTTTTTTGTTAACAACAAAATACAACAAAATAAAATAAAATACAATAAAACAAAAACAATCACATCAAAGTTGGCAACAGAAGGAAAAGAGCAATGTGAGGAGACCTGGAATCAGAGACCTATTTGCTCACCTGCTCAGGAGTCCCATAACAATACTAAACTGAAAGCTATACTCTACACAACAAGGACCTGGTGTACAGCTGTGTAGGACCTGGGCTTACAGCTTCAGTCTCTGGGAGTTCATATGAGCCTTGCACAGTTGATTCAGGGGGATGTTTCTCTAAGTGTCTGCCATCCCCTCTGGCTCCTACCCTTTTCTGCCTCCACTTCTAAAATGAACATAAATATATAAAGTCTTTTTGTTTGTTTGTTTTGTGTTTAGTAGAGTTTAAAATCTTGGCTCTTATTGTGGTACAAGCCCAAAATAAGAACAGTTTTAGACATTGGATTTCATTGTAATAAGGCTGTACTTCAATAACCCTCACATCACCAAAGGATTTTACTTCCATCATAGCTAAGCTGAGAGTTGACAGTTCTGCTGCACTGAGAAATGAATTGTAGGCACACTTTTTGGATACAGACTTCCTGCTATGGTCAAAGCTATTTGACTTGAGTGAGTGACTTTATTCTCAGCCCACAGAGAACAGATTACGTTCATTTAAGAAATGGTGTATGTATTAAGATGGTCTATCCATAAAGTCATTCACCAATTGTTTCAATGCTTGGATGGTGGAACAGACATTAGGTGAGGGTAAGAATATGGTTCATTTGCTGTGATAATTTGGAAAAGCATTCATCTCAGAGAAAGAGTAACTTATAAAGTCCTCTTTTTCAAACTTGATACAAGAGTTACAAACGTCAAGCAAAACATTCAGTCTCACTCTTTGTTGTTCTCTTACAAGCAACCTCCCTAGTTAATTGTCTATGTTTCTTTTGGGTACATAAATACTTTTGAAATATATAAGCTGTTCTGAAAACCTTAGTATAATGTAAAAACATGAAATAAAAAATACTACTAAAAGAGAGGCTGAGATAGGAGAAGCAAGATTTCAAGACTCTTATCCAACTATTCTTTTAATATAATGAGCTTAGCTTAATAATTTAATGTTTAATAGCAGCTATACTGAATAATTATAGTAATATCCTTTCACATATCTTTTATGAAAAATGAGCAATTTTGACCTAAAAATCTTCTTTTTAAATTTTGTTTGTTTGTTTGAGACAGGACCTTAAGTGTGGTCTATGCTGCCCTTGAATTCACACTCTTCTTGATTTGTCTGTGGTCAAAAAACCATTCTACCACATCTGGGTCTATGCTTTAATTTTTTTTTTTTGATTTTTTTTTTGAGACAGGGTTTCTCTGTGTAGTCCTGGCTGTTCTGGAACTCACTCTGTAGACCAGGCTGGCCTCGCACTCAGAAATCCGCCTTCCTCTGCCTCTCAAGTGCTGGGATTAAAGGCATGCACCACCACTGCCCGGCATATGCTGTCATTTTTAAAAAAAATTTATTTGATCTTTTTTTTTTTTTTACGCTCCAGATTTTATTCCCCTTCCAGTCAACGCTCTGATTGTTCCCCATCCCATACCTCCTGTCCACCCCATGTCTCCATGAGGATGTCCCCAGTCCCCACCACTTAGCCCTGACCTTACCAGTCCTCTAAACTCCCTGGAGCCTCCAGTCTCTTGAGGTTATATGCATCTTCTCTGACTGAACCTAGACCGGGCAGTCCTCTGCTGTATGTGTATTTGGGGCCTCATATCAGCTGGTGTATGCTGCCTGGTTGGTGGCCCAGGGTCTGAAAGATCTCAAGGGTCCAGCTTAATTGAGACTGCTGGCCCTCCTGCAGGGTCACTCTCCACTTCAGCTTCTTCACAGCCACAGAGGTCAACAGCCTCTGTCCATTGGTTGGGTGCAAATATCTGCATCTGACTCTTCCTGCTGCTTGTTGAAATCATTTTAAGTACTTTGCTATGTGTGATTTCAAGAACCCCATGTGAAAATTTGTTCATAATTTAAAAGAAAATAATAATTTTGATCAAAAAAGAAAGTTAATTTGGTACAATTAACCTGGTAGTGTTCCTCAATCACACTTGGCATGAACATTTTTTTATATAACATAGGGTTGAAGAAAGAACTTTCCATGGGGAATTAAATGTGGGATGAAGTGAAACTTGAGACCCCTTACGTGCAGTGTTTAGACATGAACATCAGTCCTGTCTTTCATTATTATGACTGCAACTATCACGTTTGCTCTGGTACTCATGGGCCTTACCTGCTGGGGTGTTTTCTGTGTCTTTGTTTTACTCACAGAGTAGGTGTTGATAAGAAGTCCGCTGTAAATTAATGTTCACTCAGTTCATTTCAAGGGAGGCTGAGCCATGGTGTTTCTCAGAACCTGAATTTTCACATGTGAGTTTCCAGCTGGCTTCTGACTTCCAGTCTTTCTGCTAACAAACATGGGGCCCTTCCAAACTCTTTCTTCTCAGGGATTATTCATGCTTCAATCATTTGCTTTACCAGTGATTTAAAAAGTCTTTGTGACATGAAACAGATTGATTCTGTTGGCTAAGAAATAAACATACAATCACTTGCTATTCTAAGTCAAACATGTGACCCTATTATGAGCGCGATGCTTGAGAAGATCATACTGAGGGAGACTGACACGGAATGGAGAGCTTTCGAAGCATGAACCTGCTTTTCAATACAGTGCCAGTCACATGCTCTCATTATTGAAAAGGGAGCCTTCAATGAAGATCTTCATCTCCAAATTCCAATTACAACTGGATAATGATACAAATATGCCATTTCTTAAATTCTAATTTTAAATACAATTGGTTATAAAATATTATTTCTAAGAATGAGACTATAAATCTCTAATGAGTTAGTCAAATATAGATTTTAAATAAAGCTAAGCATTAAATCACTGAATGCATTTTCATTAAATCACACCTAGACTGACACTTAGAGTTTCAATTTGTATATAAAGTGTCTCCTGCTTTTTAAAACTTCACACTCAGCAGATCTCAAGCTCCTCCGTGCAGAATTACAATAGTTAAAGATGTTCACTGTGACACAGCCCCAGAATATAAAGCATTGGTTTCAAGGTCCCTTTCTAAGTCTTCAATTCACTTCTCCAGTGAAATTAAAGTATGTCTAAAATATTTTCTTCGTAAATTGAATTTTAAAGTATATCAAACAAAGAATCTATATATGGAGATAACTAAGAAATGTTCAGTTTTATCACAAGAAATAATGATCATCTTCAAGGCTGCCTGTTACAAGGTTCATGAACATAAGGTAATGCTTTTCTATTTATAGCTTTTTAATTTCAGAAGGCATATTGGAATTATACTACATGTAAGATTAAATAATAAAAATATACAATATAAATGTAAACTAAATAAACAAAATGCCCAAGCCAAATTTACATATGCTCTCAAATATTTCTGCTGAAAAACCACATGGCAAGAAATACACTTGACGTGTTTAAGAGTAAAGAGAGATAAAAAAACACAGTGAAATACTACAGATGAAGTTCTTTGAATGCATTTCAAACAGACTTAAGATAAAGAAATTGTGAGCAAAATAAGAGTAAAGTTGAACAGCTGTATATGAGAGAATTAACATTTTTAGATCTGAAATCTCTGTGGTGTACTGGTGATCCTTAGTATGAAGCCACTGCAGTGTCAGCTGAATATTTACACTAGAAAGTAATAAAATGGCAATTGTTTGCAGGGACTGAAATTCATCTATTTTTACTGGAACATTTTGGTATAATAACTTATTTTTTCCCTTATTTACTTTCCCCTCCCTTCTTAAAATGACATTTGATCAGTTGGCTAGCTATGTATCATGCTGTAGACAGCGTAGGTGAGGTCTTGATTAGTGTATATTAAGATTTAGCTTGTCTTTTTCTAGTTAGCTACACCAATGAGAATTTTACTGTTACACAGGTATTCACTAGCTATATGACCTGGACATAGAATAAATATACTGAGAAGATTTTTTTAACCCTATTATGTGAGTTTTCTTCTCTTCTAATCTGTGTTTGTGTTTTTATTGATCAGTCTTGCTGGAAAGACAGAAATCTTAGTAAAAATCTCAAGACACTCATTTGTTTTTATCAATCTTCTTTAGTTCTCTGTCTTTTTATTAACTTCTCTGTATATTGTTGTGTAGTTATTATTAAAACTAAAATAGATTAATCAAATATTTTCTGGTTTGGGCTGGGGAATTTGTGGCTTAACATTTTTTAATGTAATATTTTTTTATTTTTTATTTTTATTAGATATTTTCTTTATTTACAATTCAAATGTTATCCCTGTTCCTGGTTTCCCCTCCCCACTCCCCCTGCTCACCAACCTAGCCCCTCCTGGCATGCCCCTACACTGGGACATTGAGGCTTCACAGGACCAGGGGCCTCTCCTCCCATTGATGACTGACTAGGCCATCCTCTGCTACATATGCAGCTGGAGCCATTAGTCCCACCATGTGTACTCTTTGGTTAGTGGTTTAGTCCCTGGGAGCTCTGAGGATACTGGTTGGTTCATATTGTTGTTCATCCTAAGGGGCTGCAAACCCTTTTAACTCCTTGGGTCCTTTCTCTAGCTACTCCTTTGGCAACACTGTGCTCAATACAATGGTTGGCTGGGAACATCCACTTCTGTATTTGTCATGCACAGGCAGAACCTCTCAGGAGACAGCTATATCAGGCTTCTGTCAGCAAGCACTTGTTGGCATCCACAATAGTGACTGGGTTTGGTGATTGTATATGGGACGGATTTCCAGGAGCGGCAGTCTCTGGATTGTCATTCCTTCAGTCTCTGCTACACACTTTGTCTCTGTAACTCCTCCTATGGGTATTTTGTCCCCCTTCTAAGAAGGATTGAAGTATCCACACTTTGCTCTTCTTTCTTGAGTTTCATGTAGTTTGTAGATTGTATCTTGAGTACTCTGAGTTTCTGGGCTAATATCCACTTATCAGTGAGTGCATACCATGTGTGTTCTTTTGGGATCGGGTTATCTCACTCAAGATGATATTCTCTAGATCCATCCATTTGCCTAAGAATTTCATAAATTAATTGTTTTTAATAGCTAAGTAGTACTCCATTGTGGAAATGTACCACAATTTCTGTATCCATTCCTCTGTTGAGGGATATCTGGGTTGTTTCCAGTTTCTGGCTATTATAAATAAGGCTGCTATGAACATAGTGGAGCATGTGTCCTTATTATGTGTTGGAGCATCTTCTGGGTACATGCCCAGGAGTGGTGTTGCTGGGTCTTCAGGTAGTACTATGTCCAGTTTCCTGAGGAACCATCAAACTGATTTCCAGAGTGGTTGTACCAGCTTGCAATCTCACCCGAATGGAGGAGTGTTCCTCTTTCTCTACAACCTTGCCAGCATCTGCTGTCACCTGAGTTTTTAATCTTAGCCATTCTGACTGGTGTGAGGTAGAATCTCAGAGTTGTTTTGATTTGCATTTCCCTGATAACTAAGGATGTTGAACATTTCTTCAGATCCTTCTCAGCCATTCAGTATGCATCAGTTGAGAATTCTTTGTTTAGCTCTGTACCCCAATTTTTGATAGGGTTCTTTGGAGTCTAACTTCATGAGTTCTTTGTATATATTGGATGTTAACCCTCTATCAGATGTAGGATTGGTAAAGATCTTTTCCCAATCTGTTGGTCGCCATTTTGTCCTATTGACAGTGTCCTTTGCCTTATAGAAGCTTTGCAATTTTATGAAGTCCCATTTGTCAATTCTTGATGTTAGAGCATAAGCTATTGGTATTCTTTTCAGGAAATTTTCCTCTGTGCCCATGTGCTTGAGGCTCTTCTCCACTTTCTTTTCTATTAGTTTCAGTGTATCTGGTTTTATGTGGAGGTCCTTGATTCACCTTGACTTGATATTTGTACAAGGAGATAAGAATGGATCGATTTGCATTCTTCTACATGCTAACTGCCAGTTAAGCTAGCACCATTTTTGAAAATGCTGTCTTTTTTTCCACTGGATGATTTTAGCTCCTTTGTTAAAGATCAGTGACCATAGGTGCATGGATTCATTTCTGGGTCTTCAGTTCTATTCCATTGATCTACCCACCTGTCACTGTACCAATACCATAAATTTTTTAAAATCCCTATTGCTGTATAATATTGCTTGCCGTCAGGGATGGTGATTCTCCCAGAAGTTCTTTTATTGTTGAAATTAGTTTTCATTATCCTGGGTTTTTTGTTATTCCAAAGAATTTGCAAATTGTTCTTTCTAACTCTGTGAAGAATTAAGTTGGAATTTTGATGGGTATTGCATTGAATCTGTAGATATCTTTTAGCAAAGTGTCCATTTTTACTATATTAATCCAGCCAATCCATAAGCATGGAAGATCTTTCCATCTTCTGAGGTCTTCTTCGATTTCTTTCTTCAGAGACTTGAAGTTCTTGTCGTACAGATCTTTCATTTGCTTAGAGTCTCACCAAGGTATTTTATATAATTTGTGATAATTGTGAAGGATGTTGTTTCCCTGATTTGTTGTGCCCTTCCCGAGCCTGGAGCAGACTGATTCAGATCATGTTCTGCCACAGCAGGCTAGCACACCTAGGGTGGAATCTTCTGACATAGATGAAGTCTATTGTCCTGTCACATCTGCAGTTTCCTAGGAGGAGTCACCACCTGCTGAGCCTGTCTGCCTGAAGAGTTCCTGACAACCAACAAGACACTGATGATGTGACTAGATCCTGGCACTGAGGGGGATGAGTCCCCTCCCTTTATATACTCAGACTCCTAAGTAAACATTGGGCTTTGATCAGAAACTTGTCTTGGTCTCATACTATTCTTCTCTCACCATCATTCCATGTAGCCTCATCTTTTTAGAGAACCCAAGTAACCCATTGTTAGCATTAGGACATCCAAAGCCTGTGGTGATGAATAGGCGGGTCATGTTGCCAGGGCAACAGCCACCATATTCCCAGAATCCATTGGACTCAGCGCCCACCTTTACCCACGACGGCTACGTCACAACCCATATATATTCGGAAAACAGTTCCTCCATTGCTCTCTCTCTCCCCCTCTTCTCTTTCCGCGCTGCTTTCCCCCCTCTCTCTCTATTAAACCTCTTATACGTGCATCTGTCTAGGCTGGTGTGTGTTTCCTGACCCGAACGTCAACCATTTCCATCATACATCACCCATGGCAGCTGATGGTTACAGTTTATCCTTTGTGTAGAGGAAGGTCACTGATTTGTTTGACTTAATTTTATATCCAGTCACTTTGCTGAAGTTGTTTATCAGGTGTAGTTCTCTGTTAGAATTTTTGGGGTCACTTATGTATACTATCTGCAAATGGTATCTTGACTTCCTCCTTCCCAAATTGCATCTCTTTAATCTCCTTTGGTTCTCTAGTTGCTCTGGATAGGACTTCAAGTACAATATTGAATAGGTAGGGAGAGAGGGGGCAGCCTTGTCTAGTCCCTGATTTTAGTGGGATTGCTTCAAGTTTCGTTCCATTTAGTTTGATGTTGGCTACTGGTTTGTTGTATATTACTTTTACTGTGTTTAGGTATGGGCCTTGAATTCCTGATCTTTCCAAGACTTTTATCATGAAGGAATGTTGGATTTTGTCAAATGCTTTCTCAGCATCTAATGAGATGATCATATGTTTTTTTCCTTTGAGTTTGTTTATATAGTAGATTATATTGATGGATTTGCTTATATTGAACCATCCCTGTATACCTGGGATGAAGCCTACTTGATCATGATGGATGATTGTTTTGATGTGCTTTTGGATTCGGTTTGCAAGAATTTTATTGAGTATTTTTGCATCAATATTCATAAGGAAAATTGGTCTGAAGTTTTCTTTCTTTGTTAGGTTTTTGTGTGGTTTAGGTATCAGAGTAATTGTGGCTTCATAGAACCAATTGGGTAGAATACCTTCTGTTTCTATTTTGTGGAATAGTTTGAGGAGTATTGGTATTAAGTCTTCTTTGAAGGTCTGATAAAACTCTGCACTAAACTCATTTGGTCCTGGGCTTTTTTGGTAGGGATACTATTAATGACTGTTTCTATTTCTTTAGGAGATATGAGACTGTTTAGATCGTTTATCTGACCTTGATTTAACTTTGATACCTGGCATTTTTCTATAAAATTGTCTGTTTCAGCTAGGTATTTCAGTTTTTTGAGTATAGACTTTTGTAGTAGGATCTCATGATATTTTGGATTTCCTCAGTTTCTGTTGTTATGGCTCCCTTTTCATTTCTGATTTTGTTATTTAGGGTACTGTCTCTGTGCCCTCTAGTTATTCTGGCTAAGAGTTTATCTGTTTTGTTGATTTTCTCAAAGAACCAGCTCTTGGTTTGGTTAATTCTTTGTATA